>CM047870.1:7232915-7381741 GCA_026212405.1 Petrea volubilis
ATAATACTACTCCCTCCATCCTAAATTGGTAAAAACTTAAAAGAGTTTTTTTTTCTTTATTTCATTCAAATAATAATTGAGATTTAGAATAATTTTAGACTATGGTTGATACAAGTTAGATTTGTTAACTGTCCCGATTTGGAGTCTAAGCACCTTATACACAAATTATAGGTACAGTCAAATCAATGCCTGATTCTGCAGGATGGAAACAGCACTTAACAAGTTTGTGGAAGAAGCGTATTATGATTTTTCAAGGATGACGTGCATTTTTTATGTTTGTATGAGAAATATTGGAAAAGGATGATGAGTCCCGTGAATTCATGTTGACCCCATTACACAGATTTATTGCAACTAGGTAGCTAGTCCATTGAACAATAGTGGGGTCGAAGGCTTATTTATCTACAGCAACATGACTCATCATCGCTTTTCTTGGCATCGTATAATGTGCCAATGGCCTGTCCACTTTGCCAATTTCTCTTTGTTGTGTGGTTTTCATGTCAGCATAGAAATACCACCACCACTCACATGCAACTTGCACTGCTCTCACCCTCACCCTCAGGCAAACCGCAAACCAATTTACTTAATTTCCTTGCTATATATTTAATCAAGTGGCTCCGGCCTCCAGGCTCCACAAACCCTATACCAACATTATTAACACTAATCTTGAACTATTTTTCCCCGTTTTACATTACTAATTGACATATCAGCATTGCTTCAATTCGTGAATATGGAATCAAAGGACAAGATGGTCCAAATTACAAACCCTTTAGTCACATTGGGCTACAGTAAGTCAGTATAACCTTTTGTAGTTTTTAAGTACCGAAGACACGAGCATTGAGACATTCAAAGTTTTAGGTTTAACCAAACATGCTTGTAAGTGTGGTCATTTTTGCCTAAAATATACACTAATCCCATGGCAAAAGTAATTCACTCTCATATGCATGCTAGAATTTTCCGGGGACAACGCATAAATGAAATTACATTTCTGAAGTTATATGATGTTGTAATGGAAAAATTACGATAGCATTACATTTGAAATAAATAAGGATAAAATACAAAAGAGAGGAGATACACAGACCTCTTGTTTGTTTTCTTGTTTAGGCTCTTGTTTGTTTTGTTGTGGTTGATTATCTTGAGGTGGCTTTGGTAAGGGCGAAATGATATCGACTTTTCGGCCACTTTTCTTTTGAATCCTTTGGCACACCTTTATAGGGTCTGCCCCCTTCCCTTTCACCACCACTTTGCTCACCTTGTAATCCGCCGTTACCTCCTCCACTCCTGTACATGCATTGAAAACATATATCAAACAACTCATCTGTTTATGGGTTTAAATTCAAAAATTATTTTTAATAATTTCATCATCACCATGCTTAATAAATTCATTAAAAAACTACTGGATCTTTGTTGTTCAATCTTCGCCCCAGACAAATTGGTAAGAGAATTAAAGTATGAATACTTGAATTGAAAAATGTGCTACGAAAGCAACTTTTTTTTTTTTAAAATCATGTCGGCCCATAGCTAGCTTTTCCGCTTTTCCTCCCCATCGCTTTATAAGCAAGCCAATATACGAGGTTTTAGAAAAGAGCTGACATTAATCTAACCATATACAACACTAGAACACAGATCTCAGTGGGGAAGAAGAGGGAGAAACCAAGGGGAGGTCCAAATCACATGCAAATTAAAGTTGTAAATCATAAGATTAATTAATGGAGATATATAGAGATTATTAAAAGTACCTTCAAATCCTTTGAGGGCTCTAGCAACTTTTCTGGCACAAGCCTCGCAATGCATGTCAACCTTGAGCACGATTTCTTGAGGCGCTTCCTCTTTCTTCTCATCTTCTTCCTTTTTCTCTTCTTTCTTCTCCTCTTTCTTCTCCTAATTCATGCATGGACATAAATAATTACAACCCTTTTAATGGCTGTTTATCGTAATCATGATTTTTGAAATGAAAGAGAAGAAGTAAAAAACAGCACTTACTTCGCCCATATTTCTCCTCAACTCTACTCTGGCTCTTGTTCAAATTGCGTGAGGGACAGCAAACATGTATCTATATATATATATATATAGAGAGAGAGAGAGAGAGAGAGAGAGGTGACACTGATATATGACGTGTCTGTATTTAATGCGAGTTGGAAAAAAATTTCCCGGTTGCTGCTGACTCAGCGTCTCATTATTTGCTCCCAGCAGGGGTTCTACTTCTCGTGTGCTACTGTTTGCACGCGAACAAAAAATGGCAAGCACAGTGCACAGATAGGGCTGTGCTCTGCAAAGTGTTGCATACATGCCTATGCAACACTAATTTGTAATCTATGTTTGAATTTGAATTTTTATTTTTGGCAGAAAAAATGTCCCAGTTGCATAACATTAATGATCTATTTATTATACAACGACATTTAGATTCTTGAACTGCTGGAATTGAAAAAAAAAAAAAAAAAGACCAGAGATATTGGATAGGGTGACTTTGTTTGTCATAATTAATGTATATGGGCAGACATAATTCAATTCGCAAGATATAATTTTTTTTTCCTTTGTCCGCAGGTTCAATTACGTGGACATTTTTTTTTTTTGGTGATGGTAAGTGGATTTTCTTTTACTATGTAGTAATTTAGCTAGTTATTTTTTAGAGTGGATTGCAAATGATGCGATAATTATATTTGATTTAAAATAATAACTTAATTTGTATTATATTGTTCTCTAAAAAACAAAAACAAAAATATAATGTATTCTATTTAAATCGGAGAATCATTTCCTTCCAAATATATGAAAAAAAAAAAACTCGAGTGACGAGAAATTTTAGTTCATATCTAATTCGATTTTAATGAGTGTTTTATATTTATTCTATAATTAATAAATAATTTAAGAAAAATAACTAATTATTTAGTATGTATAATACATTTGTTATACAATTTACTGAATAAAGCAAATCTATCTTATAATTTTTGGGAAGTGAACGATAATAAAGCCAGTTGAGAAATGAAAAAGGGTAGGTGTACTTTATCAAGATCCCTTAGTGAAAATGAAATCCTTGCCTTCCATTTAGAAGTTGTAATTGGGCGGGTTGAATTTAGTTTGAATTGGGTTATAGTGGATTAAGTTGAAGATGTCTTTTAAAATGTGAGTTGAAGATGGGTTAGGTTGTAGATGAGTTGAAAATAGATTGGAGGTGAGTTGTAAATGAGTTTGATATGGTTCTTAAGTGGTTTAATGCATGATTATTGTATGTTTAATCAAGGCAAAAAAAATCTAAATTATTAGTTCCTACACTCTTTATATGATTTTAATATACTAAAATAAATTAAAATTTAATAAATATATATACATATATATATATATATTGTTTATGGGATAACCCATTTACAACTCATGATCCAACCATAATTAACCCATCATCAACCCATTATCAAGATCAATCAAATGAGACCCAATCCAATCCAACCCAACCCAACCCACTTTAGAATATGTTAGACCCAACTCAACCCAACCCAATCCAAAATTATGTGAATCGAATTGGACACGCAGTTCCTAACCCATTTTGCTACCACTACTTCTATCAAACTAGCACGCATCGCCAAGTAACATATTTTGATGGGATTAATTACATCTGCACCCCCTATGAGTTTACGAAATTTCCAACAGTACCCCTCTTAGATGAAAAATTACACATACACCCCCTTTTAAAATATTAAAATTACATATGCACCCTTTTTCGGTAGGGTTCAGGCGAAAAAGTGATGACATCAGCCAAAAATTTACGTGATCTGACTATTTTACCCTTAGTAATTTTGCAAACTTAGAAGGGGGTTGTATTTTTTTAAAGTAGAGAGGGGGTGTATGTGTAATTTTTTATGAAAGTAATTAATTGTTATATTTTCAAAATTTGAGTGTTGAAAATTTAAAAATGACAGTTTATGATTGTTTTTTGACTATTAAAGCTGATCTTCTCTATATATATCACCATTACAACTTCATTTGATACGAATTTAGTTTAAAGTATTCATACATGTTTTTTCTTTTTCCTAGCTATTCTTCTAGGTTGCGTTTGTTAGGGGTTTATGAACGGGATTATATGTGTATCCCACATATAATTATGTTTGACAGATTTTTTTTAACCCTTTATAAAGCATAAGTCCGATTTTTTATCCATCCATTTATGGGATAGCCCATCCCATAATGGGGATGGGATGTGTAATCCACTTGATTTGGATTGGGTTGATAAGAGTTGTAATTTACTGTATTACACTTAAATGTATATGATGTGGCTTAAATTAAAAGATTTTTCGTAATTTGCTTCAAATTCATATGTAAAAAAGAATACTACCAAACATAATTTGAAGGATATATCATGAAATAATACTTACAACCAGCTATATTAATGCAATGGATTGATAACAAATTTATAGCATATTTATCCAATGATTTTACTATCACGCACAATCTTATAGTACTACCAAATGCAACCCTATTGTCTCATGTTGAAATACAAGAAGGATAGATGCCAAAAAAAAAAAAAAATCAATTCGACTTGAAAACGAGCAATGTGATAGCGAATACGAGTGAAAATCGTGGTGATTGTAGTATTATTGTCCAACTTATAGGTACTCCCATTGGTGTCTTCCCTACTTGCATGAAGAAGAAGAGGCTTCAAATGGTGCCATATGAATGAATGATGTCGTAACATATGCTTGTTAAGAAGCTCCACCCAAAGATGTTTATGGGGCAATATTGTGCCAGAGTTTCTAGCGTTTAACCTTATCTTGCTTGCTCACTACTAGAAAAAGAGCAAATAGCCACGGATTTTAGCCACGGGAAAAATCCGTGGCTAATCCGTGGCTATTAGCCACGGATTAGCAACGGTTTTCGGTGAAAATTTTTTTTGAGCTTTAGCCACGGATTGGCCACGGATTACCCGTGGCTGATTTAGCCACAGCCAAGCCGTGGCTAAATTTGGCGCCAGTTTTGCCGCCAATGGTTAGCCACGGCTTGGCCACGGCCTAGCCGTGGCTAATTTGGCCACGGCCAGACCGTGGCTAAGCCGTGGCCCTTAGCCACGGTCTAGCCACGGCCTAGCCGTGGCTGGATTAGCCACGGCCAGGCCGTGGCTAAGGGCCACGGATTATATATAATTAGCTGTATATATATTAGATGTATAAGTACATATATAACATATATTAGATATATAATACACTAATATATGTTTATTTAATATAGATGATTGATCATATATAGTACATATGATTAGATATATATATATATTGGATCTATATATACGTACACTACATTTATAACATATATTAGATATGTTCTATATAGATATATACTTATATCATATAGACTATATATAGAGGATTAGAATGTACATATAATATATTAATATATATGAGATACACATTGACATATACGTATATTGATATATGTATATATGATATATATACTTGGAAATATATATATACACATATATTGATATATATATACTTGAATATATGTATATATATACATGATATAAATATATATATATATATATATATATATATAAATATAGCCATGGATTAGTCACAAATATATATATATATATATATTGGTACATATATACTTGGATATATAAATATATGTATCAATATAAATTTACATATGTATCAATATATATATATATATAAATTTATCTGTGGTGCAAAAAAAAAATGAAAAAAAAACAATTAGCCACGGATAAATTTTTGTTATTGATATTTTAATTATCTCAATATAAATTATCTATATATACTTGGATACATATATATATTGATACATATATATACTTGGACATTTATATATATATTGATACATATATACTTGGACATATTTAAAATAGATACATATCTATCAATATATATACTTAGACATTTATATATATATATATTGATACATATATACATGGACATATTTAAAATAGATACATATATTGATATATATATATATATATATATATGATATATATACTTGACATATATTATATAATACCACACATATACGAAGATATTGACAAATTATCACGAATTAAAGTTGCTATTATCTAAATATAAATTATATAAATAGACTTTTGTTATAATTTTTGTTTTTGATATATTAGTTTATTAAATATTTGTCATAAAAAAAAAGTTGAATATTGAACGATAAAGTCAAAGGTAAATTTCTTTATTTTTTTAAAAAAAATAATTGGTTAATAATTTATAAAAATTACGAAAATTAAATTAAAAAAATTGATAAAACTAATGAAATTTATTAGATAATTTAAGTTTAAAATATTGTAACAATATAGTTTAAGTATAAAAAAAATCAATCAATAACCAAATAACTCCCTTGGCGCAACGGTTACATGCTCCATTTATAACATTGATGTCCCGTGTTCGAATCTCCTTGAGCGCAAAAAAAAAAGCTTGGGGACGCGGGTTTCAGGTCCAGGTTGGGGCGCGGGTCCGGGTTGGGCCACGGGTTTGGGTGTAATTAGCTTTTTTTTTTTTTTTTTCCAGTGGCCACGGATTAGCCACGGCCAAACCGTGGCTGATCCGTGGCTGTTAGCCACGGCTAGGCCATGTCTAGAAAAAAGTGGCCAAAGTTGGCCACGGTTTGCCCGTGGCTATTAGCCACGGCTTGGCCGTGGCTAAGCCCAGCCGTGGCTAAAAAGCCGTGGCGAAGGTTAGCCACGCCACTTTTAGCCACGGAAAAAATCCGTGGCTAATCCGTGGCTAATCCGTGGCCAATCCGTGGCTAATCTCCTTGGCCACGGATTTTTTGCCAAAATCCGTGGCTAAATGCCTTTTTTCTAGTAGTGGCTATTTATTTATTTTTTCGAATTGTTGAGTCTATCGCTAACTAATTAGTATTATTATTGTACCCTTTTTTGTCAATAATATAGTATCTTTCATATTTCTATATAGCTTTGGTAAGTTATTTTGTATGTATTATTTTCAATTGTGAATGTATAGTTAGACTTGGATATTAAAAAAAGGCTTGATTTTTTACTCACCTCTTTTGGCAAAACTCTATTACATAATACATACAAAATATATTTCAGGGTTAAAAGAGCTATATGAAAATAAGAAAAATACAATATCATTGATAACATATGAAAATAAGAAGGATACAATATTTTTCAACAAATTAAAGCGTATAATAATAATACTAATTAGTTAGCGTTAAACTTGACAATATGACAAAGTAGAAAAATAGCAAATAATATGATGTTAAGTGCCACAAGTTTTGGCACAATTTTGCCCCAATAAACATATTTAGTTGGAGTTTCTCAATAAGTATATGTTACGGTCTCATTCATTCGCGTGGCACCATGTGAAGTCTTTTTTTTTCATTCAAGTAGAGTAGACACCAATGATAGTACCATGAGTTGAGTAATAATAATACTATATTACCACGATTGTCATTCATATTCGCTGTCATAATGCTTAGTTGCAAGCCAAATTGATATTTTTTTTTGCTCTTGTATTTCAACCCTATACATTAGAAGAATGACTAGAATAAGCTACAGGTGTGTAATCTAAACTAAATACATATTAAATAAAGTTGTAATGGTGCATATATATAGAGAGAGGGAGCGGGGGAGCGGGGGGAGAGGGAGAGAGTAGCTTTAATAGTAAAAAAATAGTCATAAACTGTCATTTTTAAATTTTCAACAGTCAAATTTTGAAAATGTAACGGTTAATTACTTTCATAAAAAATTACACTTACACCCCCTCTCTAATTTAAAAATGGCATACAATCCCTTCTAAGTTTGCAAAATTACCAAGGGTAAAATAGTCAGATCACATAAATTTTTGGCTGACGTTATCACTTTTTCGCTGAAATCCTACCAGAAAGGGGCGCATATATATGTAATTTTAATATTTTAAAGGGGATGTATGTATAATTTTTCATCTAAGAGGGATAATGTTGGAAATTTCATAAACTCATAGGGAATGTAGATGTAATTAACCCTATTTTGATGCCTAGAAAATCTTCACGCTTTTTCTTTCATGACTACTAGCAATTAAAAGCAGGGTGTACTTTACTATGAAAATATGTAATTTGTCTCGTCCAATGAGAAAGAACTACTTATTTTTCCCTTCTCCACCCCATTTTGGGATATCTTCGGAAAATGTTAAGAGCTAAAATATTTAATCTACTCAATATTTTACTTGCACTTAATAACATATAAAACCAACTAATGACCAACTCTAAATCATAATAATTTTATACTTGGTTTATCGTGTGATACGTCAATCGTTTTATTTAGTAAAGTAGTTTTAATTTTATTTCATATAAATAATTTTATTTGAAATGACAAATTGGTGAAATGAGGTTTTTTGATTGAATCAATTCTATGGGGTTTTTGGAGATTATGATTTATATAAAGGGATTTTTAATAATTTTTCATTTTTCGGTTTTGAGACCAAGATCGCAATAACTAAAACATGTGAAACTCATATTTAATGACTCGTGTTCATGCCACTTTTCTGTGAGAAACCAAATGGAGGGACTATATTTATTTATAGAAATATTATAATTTTAAAATCGTATGTTGCATCAATTTTTAATTTAGGATATTAATTTTTTTTTTCATTTCAATGTTACGACATGAATTTAGGGAGAAAAAAAAAAAGGATTCAAGACTTGTTGTGTGAAATGGCCAGAGTTTACTTATATGGCAAAAAAAAAAAAAAAAACCTTATGTGGCCCAAAATTGAGCCGAAATCCAACCATCAATGTTGACATGGTACATAAAATGAAAATTTTTATAAATAAAAATAAAATTGACCTAACTATTATGTATATAAAATATATAATATGAAGGAAAATACACAAATAAAAATAATCTATGCTTACAAAACAAATATAGTTTTAAATTATGTACTTGGATTTTATATATATATTCATATATATACAAAAAAGATACATGTATAAATGTATATCTTTAATTTATATTGCATATATGTATGTATAAAAAATACAACATATACAAAAAATAGATTAATACATATTCAAATAAGAAATTGTAAAAATTATAAATATTATATAAAATATTAAAATAATATAAAATAAAAATTATGATTTTTTTCCCTCCCAAACCCACCACAAGTCCTCACCTCACCCCACCCCTTATCCAACTAAACAAAATGGGGGAAAATCGTAAAGATATGCAAATTCGGATGCCACATCATTGCCGTCTACTGAAATTCGTTCAAATCACGTCGGAAGTCCTGAATATAATTTTTTAAAAAAAATTCATATTTTAAAATTGAAATGAGAAAACTTAATGTCCCAAATTGAAAATCAGTACATCATGCAATTCTAAAATTATAATTTTATCTTTATTTATTTGTTTATTTTACACTCATGCACATTGGATGATTGGAGGGCTTGATACTGGGTTTGAGCTTCCATCACTAGAGCAAAAATCTAGTGACTAATAGCGGGACTTGAATTGCAATTTTTTCTTTTAAATACGCATACGCACTACCCTTGATATGGGAATACCTTTCCCACCACGTGTTCGTTTATAACGTGACGTGGCCCAATTCATCCCGATCATCCGGCAAGCGACCTCAGCCGTAACCTTATTTGACATGTGCCACGTGCCACGTGCTTATGCCAAGTTTTGATTCGAGAAGAGACCTCCCTTCTCAAGGTCATATCCGACGATCCCTCCTCAAGGTCATATCTGATGTTACCATAGTCCCTTAACGGATTGTTCCCAGATCATCTCTTCAGAGTTGTCCCCTTGGACAATGGTCTCTGACAGGTCGTTTCACCCAAAGTTTCCACTATCATATGTCAGTAGAATATTCTATATATGGAATATCAGAAAAAGGACACCTCAATCGTAATTCTGTCATATCCAACTGACTACTATAAATAAAATGTCTCCACTATTCATATGGTACGGCATTCTTTGATTTTATACTTACATTACATATTACGCATTCCTTTACGTATAGATTTTCTGGTCGATCTTTCACTGACTTGATCGTCGTAAAGTCTTCGCCGGGGCCGCTCTCGACTAGACTCATGTGTATTCCATGCTTGCAAATTAAGGACCAAACCAGCAATATATATTCGTCTTCTCATTGGACTGAAGGCTTCTGCTCGAATCTAGGAGACGACACCATCAACCCTCATATGTATACTGCTAGTATTTGAACTGTAGCAATAAAACTCCCCTTGCTACTAAATGCAGAATACAAGTCCTATAGACCAAAGACGCACAGACAGTTGCTTATTGTGTGGAACTTATTTTGATTCTTGACACTAATTTAGTAATGCAAATTGTAAATGACCCTATAACTTGAAATTAAAATTGTGATTTTTCATTTTTTCCCCTCTTAAAGGAATTATGTACTTTGTAAGATCATGGCAACTTAATTTAAGCAAATTGATTGTAGCTTTCCGACCTCGACCGGAACTATTACCATAGCATATATATATATATATATAATACGTGCGTCTATATATGTATATATTTGTTATGTATCAATTTTCTTATTTTTTTAATCCTTATAAAAATATTTGTGCTACTTATATAAATACTCATAAATAAATGTAAAAATAAATACTTTTATAATTAAGATAATTATATTGCATTAATAAAACAATGATGCTTTGGGAATATATATATATATATATATACATTTGAAATTTTTTATTTTAAAAACTAAAACATATACATGGAAATCATATTTCAATTTAGAAAGTTGCGCGGATATTATTTTTCAAAAAATACTTTAAAAACATTTTTGATATTTTAAAATTGGTCCAATGGGTCAAAGAATCGAGTATGAGTCCCGGCCAATGTTCTGAAAATCGGACCGAACACCGAACCGGCGGCCTTACTGGTTATCGGTTCGACCGGTTCGACCACCGGCTCAACTAGTGTGACGTAATAAATATGTAATAATTATTAAATTAATTTTTTATATAAAAAAATCATAACTACATAAAAAAAACAGAGAAAGAAAACTCAATAATAATAATAATAACCATCAAACAAGAAATTTACCTTACTATTTAATAACAAATCAACTCATCATTCATCTTAAAAATCCAACTCATCATTCATCCCAAAGTTTTTTTTTTTTTTTTGATGACATCATTCATCCCAAAGTTGAAAGCTAACAAATATGAAATAACAATTGACAAGATAATTCGAAAAACACGTCTTGTCACATCTTACATCCAAGTCCAAATAAACCCAAATGAGATTAAACAACGTAAAACAAGATTACTCAACATAAATCATCCAAGTGATATATCCAAAGTTTTCAATCATCATCTTCATCAACAGGGTGATTTTTTTGTTGCCTTAAAAGGCATTGTACTTCATCATCATTACCACTTGAGGATGCAACATCAAATCTTGATAAATTAATCTCATCTTCTCCATTATCTAATTAATCATAAATAAAATTTGAGGTAGCCATCTCCTAAGAGCAAATCCAAAATATTGAAGTTAGCCATCGTTTTCGATTACGGAACAAAAAATTGGAAGGGTAAATTTATATAAGAAAATAAAACTAGACTTACATGAATGCACTACAAGTTTTGCCATATTGAAACTCATTTTTGCAATGGTAAATTGCCATATTGAAGTATATGAGAATTTGGGGTGGATTATACATATTAGTAGGGGGTTCTTTGTAATTTTATTGGGTTTCTTTTTTTTATAATAGCATATATGGTGGCTTTATAGTTTGCAAAGAAGGCGGTGTTTAAAGTTGCTGTTGTTGTGGAATAAATTGGTGGTTGTGGCTAGGAATGACAAAAACACAGATCCTCCATCCTCTATAGCAGATTAGCAGATCAATTTTTAAAGAAGAAACACTCTCTCCCTCTCTCCAAGAGGAAGACTATGATTAAGAAGACACGAAGGAGCTTCATCACGTCAAATTGGGGCCAACTCGTGGGATTGTCTTAAACAAGCGAAGTGTGACCAGCCAACACAATGTTAGCTTGTTCCCGAATAAATGTAATAGTGAAGAGAAATTCTAAACTTTATGTACATTAGATAAATGTTCCTTCTTTACAAGTATTTCATGAATTACAATTATGAAGCATGAACCTTGAAAAATAAATTAAGAGGAGGGGTGAAAGTGGGAGAGAAAAAGAAAAAAACACAAAAACACAACAAAACCTTACCAGCAACAGCAGCAGGCGGGCGGCGCGGCAACGGACAGGACTTGACCGGCGGCGGGAGCGGTGAGGCGCAGCGGGTCGATGGGAAGGGAGGCTAGGGTTTTGTTTTTGTTCTTACAGAAAGAAAAAATAGAGGCAAAGGCGAGATTTCAGAGTTTTGGACTTTAATTTTAGTCTTTTAGGCTTTAATCTCAAAAATAGTAAAAAAAAAATAAATTTGAACGGCCTGCTGAACGGGTCCACGAAACGGGACCGGTTCGACCTGTTCCAGGAGGGCCGAGTCACCCCGAGTTTTTGAGGGCAGTTTGAATTGGACCAATCTCTGGTCACCGGTCGAACCGGCCGGTCCGGTCCAGTTTTGAAAACATTGGTCCCGGCAAGCCTATTCAAGTTCAAGCTCATATGTATAAATTTGGTCTAATGGGTCAAAGCATTTTTTATAGGGTAAAATACACTTTGCACCCTTGGACTATGATATATGTAACACTTACCCCCTTGTACTCTAAAAAACATCACTTTCCCCCCTCAAATTAACTATTTAACATAAAATACTTTAAATTTGACTATAACACCCTTAATGTAATATGTATATGTTTAACTTATTATAAAATTTAATATAAAACATTACTTTTTTCTTGTATATTATATTTAAAGAAGGTCTTAAAATTTTAATATATTAATATCTATTTTTCAAAAATATAAACAAATATTTTCTAAACTTATAACTAATTAATTAAGTCTACTTAATTGAAATATTTTGTTTTCAAAATAATGATATTTTAATTATTCAAATAGTTTAACGTACAAATTGTCATGCATAAATTATAAGAATCTCAATAGTTTTGAAGTAAAACACTTCAATAAATTATTCTGACTAAATACTATTAAATTATGCTAAGATAATTGGTGTGTTAGTTTAATAATTATTCTTTCTTATAATATATATTTATAAATATATTCTACTTTAAAAATAAATATTTTTATATTAAAAATTATTTGATATTCATGAAATTTGATGTACGAAGAAAATAATTTAAAAATAGTCGTTAACGTAAAAAATTTATATTAACGTAATATGGTAAAATACCTACATTTATACTATACTAAGGGGTACTTTTGTCAAATTCAAGAAATATTATTTTGACTAGTCAATTGAGGGGGGTAAGTAATTATTTTTAAAGTACAAGGGGTAAGTGTTACATATGTCATAATACAAGGGTGCAAAGTGTATTCTGCCCTTTTTTATATTATAAATTTGGTCTAATTTGATATGTTGATGCTGAATTCGAGCAAATCCATTATTTACTTATCTCATTGTCACCCTAACAATGAACACTGAAGATTAAGACAATCCAACTTCTAAATTAATTTTGTTTAAGAATTTAAGCGACATTATCCGTTCATAAACCAAATGCGATGTATTTTATTATTCTATATTGCAATAAGTTCATATATCCGTTAGCCATATAAATAATTCAAGAAGTAAAAAAGAAATATATGGTGGTGCTATTAAAAATGATAACCACAATAATAATACAATTACGAATCCGTTTAGATGTTGTATCAAAAAAGAATACAATTAGATGAGCTTTTCAAGAAGAGAAGCACTAATTTTTAGGGAAAAAAAAAGTTTAGCGGAAAAAAATATGCTTGGTTGGATTTTTTTTTTTAACAAAATAGAAGTTAGAAAAAAAAAGTCCAAAAGTGATTTTGTTTAGAAAGTTCTCACATTAGCTTTAATAAAAGGACCTTTTTAAAATAAATTTAATTACAATATCCAAACATAAAATTATTTAATTTTAAAAAAATGTATTATAAAGAGAATGGTTTGAAAAACACGTTTTTTTTTCCAAACCTATCTGAAACAAGCCCTAGGTCTCTCCCTTACAAAGAAAATCTGAATAAAAATAAAATAATATTATGTTTTTATGAGAATAAATTGAAATGTTGCTTTTAAGAATCACTAGCGTATGATCCGTGCTATACTCGATATCAATTCAAAAATATAATATCGTCAACAACCTATTACTATATATTAAATTTGATTAATATGAATTTATAAAGGATAAGATAAAAAAGTAAATAGATCAAAAATATAAAAGAAATTATGTTTTGACCAGTAGAATATATGAAAAAAGTAACAATGCATTAATATTATCATGAGAACCTCTTAATATTTTAAATATATTTATTCTCAAATTTTAGGTTAATTCTTAAGCGTACACCACATTATCCAACTTAATAAAGGTATAATAAAGAAAAACTTTTTCTGAAACTTAACTATGAAACTTCAAATATTCCTTCATAGGCATACCATTCAAAATAATAAAGAAGAAGAAAACAATATATTTAATATGCTTAGTTTACATCTTACTATTATTTAAATCAATATATTTTATTCCCATTATTATTGATAGAGTACCTTATAAAATGAAAAAGAAAATTGTAGAACAAATAAAGAAAAATAAAAGTAGGAGGAAAAAGACAACAATAAGATGCAAAATAAAAAATTAGAATTGTGTCTATATTCAAGCTTAGATTTTGCTTAAGGAAAGTATTTCGAAACATGATGAAAAACAAAAATATGAGAAATCCAATTAACTAATACAATTATTTGATAAAAAACTTATCAATATCAACAATTAAGTATAATCTATCAAATTTAACAATTTTATAAATATCATAAGAATAATAAACGTATTGGCTTGAACCATAAAATAATGAACCACAAAGTAAAATAATAAAATTCAAAAGGAATTAATAAATTCTTATAATAAAAAGAATAATAGATAAATTAGATATGTTGACACTCTAATACCCAAGAAAATTTGAAAAGAAAGATACAACAATGCACAAAGAAAAATTAGGTAATAAAACTTTTATAGAGTGTTAAACTATATACAAAGAAATGATAGGCATAAAAAGATGAAAAAACAATATTGTAAATGATATTTTATCGACAATTTAATTTTTCACATTTTTTAAAATTATGATATGATAATCGTACTTAAAACATTTTTCAAGTTTGAGTTACGTAAATTTTAGTTGAGAGTTTTTATTAATTTTTGAGGGGAAATTACTACAAATGACATTATGTTCAATTTTCTATTATTTTTTAAGTTGAAACTAAATTTATGACGTTACATAATATTTCTATCAAAATTTTCCTTATCTTATGTTATTATATTATTATTTGAAGTTATTACTTATCCTATTTTTACATTCTTGTTTTGCATTGTGCATGCGCGTTCACATGTGTGTGTGTGTGTGTGTGTGTGTGTGTGTGAGAGAGAGAGAGAGAGAGAGAGAGAGAGAGAGAGAGAGAGAGTTTATAGAACTTGGAAAGTTAGTGGACTTGAATGATTAAGATAGAGAATAAAGAAATTTACAATAAATGCAAATCAATCAAATTATTCATCTTAAACTATTAAAATTAATTCAAAATTTTAAGAATTGAGAATTTGGTCAAAATTGCACATTTTAATCAAAAGACCTCATTCAAATATATAATAATACTATCGTAGAACATGTGCTCACTAAAGGAAAACAAATGTTTTCCGGTGGAAAATATACGGCGGAATTCCGGAGGAAACTTCCCCTGGATTTTAAATTTTTTTTAATAATTATACAGAATATTTAAACGAAACCCTTCAATAGACAAACTTGGAAATAGCTTTTTGGTGAAGCATTATATTTTCATTCATAAGGCCCTTGATTCAAATCCAACTAACTACAATTTTTTTTAAAAAAAAAAACATTTCGGGGGAATATTCCGCTAGAATTTTGCCAAAATATTCCAGTGGAACTTTAGTGGAAAATTGCCCTAGAATTTTTCAAGGGATATCTGGCGGAATATTCCGCTGGAGTAATTTTTTTTTAAAAATAAAAATAATGTACGTTTAAAATAAACAATACAAACATAGACGAACAAATTTGAAAAGAGATTAGTTGCAACGCATGACATCTCCATCCAAGAGGTCTTAAGTTCAAATCCAAGTAACTACAATTAAAAAAAAAAAAAAACATTATGAGGGAATATTCCGCCAGGCATAAAATTCTCCCCGAAATTTTCCAGGGGATCTCTGGTGGAATATTAAATAGTATTGCGACAACCTAGTTCGTCGCAAAATATCTATTTGGCAAATTTTGCAACCGACATATCAGTTGCAAGGTTTGCCAAATTTGCAACCATCTAGTTCATTGCAAAATTGGTGCATGTCATACAAAATATATTTTTTTATTCTTTTGTGACGGATTGCGTCTGTTGCAAAATGTTTGATTATTTTTTATTTCGTGACGAGCTCTGTTGGTCGCAAACTTTTAATTTTTTTTTCAACACCTTGTTGGTCGCGATTTCATTCGCAATTCAATCTATATTATGCAATGTAATATTTTGTGTAATTCAAAAACACCATTGAATTTATTTTTGAATTCAATCAAAAGTAATTAAATTATCAATTCAAAATAAACTTCCAATATCAATAAACATTCATTGCATTACAGGTCGAACATCCAATAATCAATATACAAAAGTACTTTATGTTATCAAACAACTAAAATGTAAAATTATTTCAAAGCCCTAACATTCTACTACCAAAATATAAAAATAACCCTCGACATCCAACAACTAAAATATAAAATATTTCTACAACAAATATGCATCACCTAACTACAATTTCTACCATCACCACGTTCACCACCATTACTGTCATCATTCTCGCATGTACGAGTGTTATGAGAAGAAGTAGAAAAGGAATGCACAATTGGAGGAGATACCTATGTAGGCAGGATAGACGGAGGAGGCATAAAAGGATAAGTAGGTGGAGGCGCCATGAAGTATGCAACTTGGCAGCTAGTTCCTTGGGAGAACGGATTCAACTGTGACATACTCAATATCTCCTGAAGCGATTACACCGTGGATGTTAAAGCAGCTAACGATTGCTTCAACTCCATATTCTTAGTACTCATTTCCTCAAGCCTTTTCTCCAATCTTTTGTTGTTCGGATTATGGCGTGTACAAGGATGTGTCGACGTCCTAATGGATTTATCAAATGACGATTTGGTGATAAATGATGCTACACCGGCCAAACCGTAGGCACATCCCTTCTTTAATCCTCCAACTACCTCAAGCCAAATCTATTTATAAAGAAAAAAAGTTATCTATTGTATTACAATATATATAAAAATTTGCATAAAGAAATTACATATATATAAATAACTCATCAAACTCACCTCAACATCAGTAGGCATCCGAAAGTCAACACCCAAAAGTTCCTTTTGGGTTTGATAGTACTCCTTCTCCAAAAATCCATTATACAAAGTACGAATTTTTTTAATAAATCAACTATGTATTATATTCACTTACTTATTACATGACATATTAAGAAAACACTAACATAAATATTCTTGGCTAATTCATTAATCCAAATTGTCTGTCCAGACTCGTTTGTTTCTGAATGTACTTCCTTAAGTGCCAAAGCAAAGGGTTGGGGGTCCCGACCACGTCTTTTTGTCTACATTTTGTTACACTAATTAGTAAATTAAAATATTTTAAATTAAATTGAATGAATATAATGCAATTATCATGCGATCTATGTGGATGAGGTGGAAAATGCATCCTTCTCTATGAATGGGGAAGCCTTGTCTATCTTTGTCTGAGGCTCGGATCTACTTATTTTGAGTTGATTTTCTTTTGTATCCATCTGAGTTCCAAATAACCCACAAACCCTCCCAAACATCATCAGCAATCTAGATAGGCCTCTTGTTTACCGTTTGACATTGTTGTAATTTATTTTTCAATATTTGTGAACCCTTGCTCTCGAAGTTCTTTCTTATTTCTCTCCTATTATGCTCGTCAAAGGAAAAACATTTTCTACAAAGACATGAAAAAGAATGGCATGTTTCATTTTAAAAAATAACAAATAAAGAACAATACTTATAGATAAATCATAACATATATTACCCGAAACTCCACAAATCACATATATTTATTGGTGCACACATGTTTATATAGTATATATAATGCATATGTGTATATAGTATCAATACTATCTTTTATCTATTGTTACGTATACTATCTTTTAATTATTTATAATATATTTATTGGTGTACACATGTTTATATAGTATATATAATACATATGTTTATATAGTATCAATACTATCTTTTATCTATTGTTACTCATACTATCTTTTAATTATTTATAATATATTTATTGGTGTACATATGTTTATATAGTATCAATACTATCTTTTAAGTATTGTTACTTATACTATCTTTTAATTATTTATAATATATTTATTGGTATACATATGTTTATATAGTATATATAATACATATGTTTATATAGTATATATAATACATATGTTTATATAGTATCAATACTATATTTTAACTATTGTTTATATATAATACATATGTTTATATTATCTTTTAATTACTTATAATATATTTATTGGTATACATATGTTTATATAGTGTGTGTATATATATATATATATATGTTAACAAAATAAGAATATGCAAATACATATACATAAACATAAGAATTTTGAAATTTCCTTAAAATTGAAAGAAGAATGTTAAAATAAATTAAAATAAGAATAATCAAATACATATAATAAGTATAAAACAAAACAAAATATAACACAACTTCTTGCAATAGATTGGTGGTGAAGGGTTGATCATCCAACTTTGGGGTCATGAGTTTGAATTCGCTTAGCTACAAATATTTGCACATTTTGGGAATTACAATTCTAGCGGCGGCCGGAGAAGCAACGGGGTCGGCGGAATTCCGGAGGAATTTCGGTGGAAAATGCCATTCCAGGGCCTTTTTTCCAATAGGCACGATTCTGTAAGTTTTGCGCCGGATTTAGCATTTTTCGGCCTAAATTCTGCCAGATTTCCCCCCGGAATTTGCCTGTTTTCCTGTAGTGATTTCATCAATTGATTGACTTGAGGATTATGCTCAATTGAGTTGGGGATTATGCTCTTTGTCATACATTGAGTTTGGGACTATACATAATTTCATCAATTGAGTTGGAATTATGGTCAATTTCACCAATTGAGTTGAGGATTGTGGTTGACTTCAACAATTGAGTTGGGGATTATACTAATTTTGCAAAATTGATATGTGTTTTCCAGTTATAATTAACAAAATCATTATAATTAATTAATTGGTTAAATTGTACTAAGGCCGCGAAGTGTGAAAATATTTTTTATTTTTTTGTGATGGGATTCGCAAAAATAAATGAAGTAGAAATTATTTCTTAACTACATTATAACCCTTGTCTTTTAAGATTCTTGGTATACATTAGAAAGATCAAACGTTCTAAAAAGATGATTTTTATTCCATTTATTTAATTTTAAAATATCAAGAATTTTACAAAGAAACGAGATAAAAAATAGTTAAAAAAAATATTTATCTTTTCTTCAAATAAATTAAATTAGCAATATCAAATTGTCTAAAAAATAATTTCTATTCCATTTATTTTGTGGATTTAAAATTGATATTAAAATGAATTTTCTTGAATTTATGCATATAATAAGACTAATAAAAAACTCTGCCTCAATTGTATAAGAATGCTAATTGTCCAAGTGGTGACTAAGCTTTTTCATACTCATAATGTTTCAAGTTCGAACCATCTCGAAAGCATATTTGGAATTTACCCTATACATGTATGAAATAACGGATATTAAATGGAGCAGATATGCAGTATTCGAATCTGTATCAGATTAAGTTTTTCGATATCCGTATCCGAATTCGAATCCAACGGATATTCAAAACACCATATCCGAATTCGAATCCGGTGGATATTTTGCAAATTTGGATAAATTTGAATCCATTTGATATTTCTGAAAATTTGACAAAATTATGGATATATCTGAATATCCGTTTTCTCTTATAATTATCCAAATATCCGATTGAATATCTGAATATGCTTATCCGAATATCCGAATCTGTTTGTATAAAAAAAATCAAATAAAATTTGTATAGCTTATCTAATTGAATGTATATATATATATATATATATATTTAAGTATAGTATATGCTCATTAATATAAGTAAAGTTAATATATTTACTTGTATTTTTATTTCATTGTAAATTATGGAATTCTGAATCAATTGGATTTTTTTTTCTATTTTACTTATAAGAAGACATTATAGTATACAAATACACACACACACACACACACACTACTACTAGTACTACTGGTACTACTACTACAACAACAACTACTACTACTACCACTACTACTAATAATAACAATAATAATAATAATATTTTTTTTAATGTTATTTATCGGATACGGATAACGGATATATATTAAATGAATATATCCGTCGGATACATATTCGGAGCGAATATTAAACGGAGCGGATATGCAATTACCATATCCATATCCGTTTATTCTTCGGACACTTGTAATCGGATGCGGATAATATCTGCTTCATAAGGATACGGATAATATATCCTATAAACGGATACGGATACGAACAGTAAACGGACTTTCACTACTAGAAAAACTATTTTTTGTGACTGAATTTTGTGACCGAACACGTTCAGTCACAAAAAATGGAGAGTTGTGACCACTTTTGTCACCGATTTTACAGAAGAATGAAAATCTCTTCGTGACTACCAAATCGGTCACTAAAATGGAAATTTCAGTCACAAAAAAATAAAAAATAATTTTTTATTTACTTGTATTTAAATTACTGTAGCTTTTTTTTTTAAAAATGACAAAGAAAATTTATTAATGTTACAACAGCTTTGTGACTGAACTATTGGTCACTAATTCTTAGTTCAAAGAAGAAATTTGTGACTGAATTATCAGTCACAAATTTCCATCTTCTTTAAGGAATTTGGTGACCGAATATTCGGTCACTAAACTGTAAGTGCAAGGTAGACATTGGTGACCAAAAATTCGGTCACTAATTCTTATTTCAAAAAAGAAATTTTTGACCAATTATTTGGTCACAAAAATTTATCATCTTTAAGGAAAATTGTGACCGAATATTCGGTCACTAAATTCTAAGTTCAATGAAGATAATGTAACCGAATAATCGACCACAAAAATCTATCTTTTTTAAGGAATTTGGTGACCGAAAAATCAGTCACTAAATTCTAAGTTCAAGGAAGATATTTGTGACCGAATAGTCGGTCACAAAAATCTATCTTCTTTAAAGAATTTGGTGACCGAAAAATCGGTTACTAAATTCTAAGTTCAGGAAAGATATTTGTGACCGAATAATCCGTCACCAAAATCTATCTTCTTTTAAAGAAAATTGTAACTGAATAATCAGTCACAAAAATCTATCTTCTTTAAGAAAAATTGTGACCGAATATTCGGTCATTAAATTCTAAGTTCAATGAAGATATTTGTGACCGATTATTCGGTCACAAAAATCTATCTTCTTTAAGGAAAATTGTGACCGAAAATTCAGTCACTAAATTCTAAGTTCAAGGAAGATATTTCTGACCGAATAATCGGTCACAAAAATCTATCTTCTTTAAGGAAAATTATTGTTTTTATCTTTATACACGAAAATTTTAATAGGGCATTTTTTTTATATTGTGCTTATTTTATGCGTATTATTAATTTGTATAATTGAATTAAATTCATTAAAAAAATGCAATATTCGATTTTTTTCCCGATATAATTAAACCAATGTATAATGAAGCTTAATGGGTGTTAAGTAAAATATATTTGATAATTAAGTAAGTTAGTTAGCCCTAATTAGCAGCTGTGAAGTCACTATTATTAGCTCAGTTTCAACTAATGCCTTTCTAGCTGTTAAATATAAGCACCTGCTACCAAGGGGAATCTTAGGATTAATTAATTAAAAACCTTAAATATTTTTTTTAATTAATTAATTATGAACATTTGTGTATCTATTGTCTACTGCTAAAAATGTGAGTCTAATTGGTATATTGTATGTGTTAGATGATTATATGGCTTATACTATATTTTTTTTTTATCGAAAATATCATTGAAAATAATTTAGGTTAAAAATTAAAAAAAAAAGAAAAATAGATTTATAAACAAAGAAAAAAAATTACAAAGTTGTGATTATAACCCGTTGCTTTGCTAATTACTCGGTATTGAATAATAACTCCTGCAAAATCTTGTACTATGTAGAGACTCAAATAGGACGTTTCTCTAAATCTTTTGTCAAATCAAAAAAATATGAAAATGTTTCTCTAAAGTTTGGTTTCCTGATAATTCACAAATAAGAATTTGTGCACAATAAAACAAAATTTTTGATAAAGTCAAGGTAAATGTAAAATCAGTAAAACTACTAAATTTTCAAAAATTGATAAAATTTTAATGAAATTATTTAGATAATTTAAATTTTGAATATCGCACAAATATATTTTTAGTATAAGAAAAATCATTTA
Organism: Petrea volubilis; assembly: GCA_026212405.1. NCBI lineage: Eukaryota > Viridiplantae > Streptophyta > Magnoliopsida > Lamiales > Verbenaceae > Petrea > Petrea volubilis. The sequence goes on from CM047870.1 coordinate 7,255,472, forward strand.
ATGCACAAAGAGCATAAGTGGTGTAGTGGTTTAAAACTCTCATATCAACCTAGAGGTCACAAGTTCAAACCACATCAAGTGTAAGAGAAAATATTTCTTCCATACTCAACAAAAATGTAATTTTTATTGATTTAGAAAAATTGTGACGGAAATTTCAGTCACTATTATTTTTTTCTGTGACTAACACTTCAGTCATAAAGTTGGTCACAAAACAGTCAGTCACAGATTTGGTCACCAAAAACTGTAACGAAGATTTTCGTGACTGATTTTTTCGGTCACAAATTCGATCACAGATTTGTTTTTGTGACCGATTTAAGCCAAAATCGGTCACTAAAAGTAGTTTTTCTAGTAGTGTTTTGATTACCCATTTACAACGCTCGATAAATAGATTGTAGAAGAGTCTTAAGAAAAGCTTCGGAAGGAGGAATCAGTAATAAATAATTTATCTCAATTTTTAATGACAATAATTATTGATTAAGTATTTAGTTTACTAAATAAAAACTATGATTCTACATAGTAAAGTTTTATGATTGTTATTAAATTAAATTTTGTATATTTCATTGATGCATGTAATGTAATGTAATATTTCTCTATTTAAAAAGAAAATTAAAGGTAAATTGTTACTGAGAGGGCGGCCAAAGCAATGAGCTGCACGGAGAAAACCAAATTGAAGGTCGGTTGGGTCAGGCCCATGACAACGACAAAGTAGCAACCTGGTAGGACCCCTACCTCCCAAGCGAGCCAATACCGGAGCGACTCATGTGAAGATAAGCGTCACCGCCATTCCCGCTCCCCCGTACCTCCGGCCTAAAATGATGAGAATGAGAGAATAGATGTGAAAAGTGACTGGTGTTTTGTTATGTCGTGGAGTACCCGATCTTACTCTCGCCCAATAGAATCTCCAATTTCACAAACAAGATGTACATACAAGGAAAATCTCCAATCCCATAATTTAAATTTTTTTATATTTTTAGTTCCATTGTTATTATGATTAGGGATGGCAATGAGTCGGGTTTCGCGGGTTCTCGATTCGGACCCAATCCGTTCGGAGCGAGTTTGGACCCGTATAATCGAGTTTGGGACGGGTTGCGGGTTTAGAATTCTAGACCCGCATGGGTTCGGGTCGGGTCTCGGGTTCAAGTGAACCCGACCCGAACCCGACCCGTGTATATATAAAAATATATTTAATATATATAATATAAATATATAAATAAATACAATTAAAAAAATCTTAAAAATTATTATTTCATTTGAATATGTTTTATTAGATTTGATGTACAATTTGAATGTTTTCTTTTATTAAATTTTTTGTATAATTTAAAAATTATTGTCTCAAAAAAGTTTTTAAAAAATAAAAATTTTAGTTATTGGAGTGGGTTTACGGGTCAGGTTTGGCGGGTATGCGGGTCGGGTTTGGCGGATTGGGACGGGTTTATGAACCCAGTGGGTTCAACGGGTCCAACCCACCGGGTTCGGATCTTTGGCGGGCCGGGTCGGGTCTAGGACGGGTCCCGGGTCCAAAATTTTCTGGCAGGTCGGGTATTGGGTTTGGCCAAACCCGTACCAGACCCGACCTGTTACCATTCCTAATTATGATAACACTTTCAATCCTACTGAATACTATTCTATAGTAAAAATAGTACCATCGTTAATTTTTGGACGGAAGTCAACCAATTTTAAGTTGAAAATCTGGGAAAAAAAAAGCAATTTTGGTCCTATAAGGCTTTTTTGCACTTTTAGTCCCATTATTATCATGATAGTATTTTCGGTCCTGCTGAATACTATTTTGTGGCAAAAATAGTATCGTCGTTAATTTTGGACGAAAGACACATGTGAAAAGCATATGCGCTGTCAAAAGAATATAGTTTTACTATACACTACATAATATACTATGGGGTAAAGGTTATTAATGAGATCAATTGAAACTGTTGTCAAACGAACATGACCACGAGCCCTTTAAATGACAACCATCCACCTCCACAGTTAGCTTACGTCCAGCCAGGAAACCCTTTTTTAATGCCTCGATCGAGGTGGGAACTTGGTGGAGGCAATAGCGGGCTTCATATTGGTCAACGGAACAAAGTGGCCGGAAAGAGCCCAAAACGACCATTTTTCGATCGAAAAATGAGGCACAATGGTTCTGTGGACCACGAGATGATGCCCGGGTCAAAATATATGGCTATTCGAAGTTCCGCCGCTACCTTCCACATCCCGCATAAAAGGAATATCCTTGCAATAACTTGCGGTTGCGATAATACTTGCAATAACACACTAGATCCTATCAGAAATCCAAAGTTAAACATGGTTGGGCGAGAGTAGTACTAGGATGGGTGACCGCTTAGAAAGTCCTCGTGTTGCAACTAATGGAGCACATGCCTTTCATGTGCGCATTTCATCCAGAAACTAATGGTGGTACTATTTTCGCCACAATATAGCATCCAACGGAACTAAAAGTGTTATCATGATAACACTGGGACTAAAAGTGCAAAAAACCTTAAATTATGAGACCAAAAATGCCTTTTTTCTGTACGTACATGATCCATATGTACACCTACTTTCTGTTGTGCCCTGTCAATAACTCAATTTACAAGGATTAATTAAAAAAAAACCCTTAAAATTAAGATAATTTTCAAAAAAAAAATTGCATTATGAAATATCATAAATACTGAGGCGGCAAGCATCTTCTTTCTCTCACACGTCGGCACCTAGAAGAGAAGGTGAATTCCTCAAAACTAAGGGAGAAGACAAATGCCCTCGGAAAAAAAAGGCAGTCTCAAAAGAGGCCCAACCATAAAAAGAGGTCTCAGAGTGAGATGGATCACACGAAAGGGAGTCGAACCCCAAGCTTACCTAATACAAGTCAGAGGAAGAATGTCATCAAATGAGGGTCTAACGAGGCCCTCGAGGGATTCAATTTAATTGATGGAGATCCATGCTTAGTGAATCGCCACTAAATACCTAGAGTTAGAGTAATATCGAGGGACGAGGATCCCAGTCGAGGGTAAGAAGACTTAGGCCCTTTAGGCATTCAGTGCAGCTCAACGCTAGCACGCCTAAAGGGAGACTTACTAGCCCTGTTATATGTGGGCAACCACTACCACCTAACATGTATCGACAAGATATAGGGGTGGGGTACTTTTTCGGTCCCAGGTGCCATTAATACTATCTCTTAAGGGATATTTTGAGCATCTAATGCATGCGAGATCAAGTCTCTATTAATAAAAGTATGGTCAATCCGTCATAGGGAGGTTAAAAAAGGATTAAAAACATGTCTACTTATATTTTATCCGACAGTCAAATAACCAACTCCCATAATCCAAATCAAATCAAGGTCTCTCTCATATAAATAGGCTCCCGTCTTCCTTGAAAAAGGTATCTCACATTCAAAGCTTAAGGCATATTCACTATTCATTATCTTCCTCCTCCTACTTCTCACTAAAAAGTATTTGTCATACTAACTTAAGCTCGGAGAGACTACGCTTGGGCAAAATTGGCTAGTCTCACATATGCTCTTTGCCTTTTGAAAGGTGGAATACCAACGCACTCTTCAGAGCGAGAAGCCTTACTACATTGTCAAACCGAAAAAGACCATGCATCAAATACCCATAAAATCTAATTTTGTATATCAAAATCCATCTGCAATTAAGTATATTTATGACAACCTTAAAAGGTTTTCCGTAATTAATCCTTTAAAGAAAATAGAAAAGGGCATCACTAACACATTATTCCAATGATTGATCCATTATTCCCCCTTAAATATTTATTTCCGAAATTTATTAAAGACACAAAATTTGTCAATTATTCAAGAATACTATGAACATGCGGCAGACAGTTCAAAAACCTAGACTAATGAAAATAAAGTTTAATTGATTAATATATTAGTGGGAATGTAGCGAGTAAAGTGAGTTTAGTGCCAACCAGATATGACAAAATGAATACTTTGTAATAATAAAATTCCTTTAATTAGGAGAGTAATATAAAACTGATGCATTCTTGGTGTTGGTATTTAATTGAATCTTGACTTTAGTGCCAAACCTTAGTAAAAACTGATTCTGCTTCATGTATATAGAATATAAATCTATTCAAATTTTTTTTTTTTAATTTTATATTTAATTAGTTACCGGGAAAACTAAAAATAAAAATTGCAAATAAGGTTTTTACCAGCCAATTATGTAAAGAAGGAAAAATCGCCTTCAATGTTGAAACTTTTGTTTCTTAGATTGGGAATCTCGTAATTTTCTTGTTGGCTCATATGAGAGGAAATAATTTTTAACATATTCTATTTTAATAAAACTATTTTCAAAATACCCTTCTTTATAAAAGCTTTTCAATTTTACCCCTTTTGAATAGGAACTCAAATTTTATATTATTATTAAAGTTTATGATAATTGCTTTATTGCCCAAAACCTTTTAGAATTTTATTTAGGTCCATTTGGGTTTTGATAACTTCTTTTTAGAAGAAATAAGGTATATTCCAATTTTCATGATATATTAATTTTATGAATTTTATTCTTTCTTGATTTTTAATGGTCATCAAAATATAGTTTCTACTATTCTTTCCATTTCCCAAAGTTCTTGTATATCTATGTCTAATTGGTCTAGATCTTTAACATATTTATCAAGAATTTCTTTATTAATATATTTATTGATTAAATCAAAAACATATTCTTCTTTATCGTTATATGTTGCACTAGTTATCCTTAAATCTTCAGGTAAAATTTCTAATGCTTTTAAAATTATTGTCTTTTGTTTATAATTTCTTTTTCTTTTAAATAAATTCTTTATTATATAGAAATTTTTACCCATTTTAAAATCACTTACCATCAAACATAAAATATGTTGGATTAACAATGAAGTACTCTAAAACCATATCTTCAAAAATCAAGAAAGGAAATCTTAATATCTAAACTTTTTAAAAATATATTACCTCCTTTTTAGTTAAAAATCTTTAATCCTTCTTAGGACTCGTCTTCTTCACCTTGACAAACCTGACTCGTCTTTGCCAAACGCCCTCCTGGTTTCACAGGGCTTACGTTTCCAATGGCTGCTGCCTCGAATGGTGCTTGACTACGGCCTTTTAAGATTTTGGGATTTTGAAAAATAAGAAGAGATATAAGTTTAAAAGATTTTTATATTAAGAAGTTCGGACCCTTGAATCTATGAAAACAAATGATTTTATTTCCTTCAAAAGGAGATTTATACAAGCATTTTCTAGAAAGGATTACAAGAATTTATCTAAGGCTTTGTTTTTTCTCTGATTCTTTTTTCTTAGATTGTTTTTTTCCGATGCCTTAGAAATGAAAATCTAAGCACCATTTATAGAGTTACAAAACTAACTATTCGGACTTCAAAGTTTTATTTCAAGTCCGATGTCGCTTTCTTTATGAGCTAGAAGCACGTCTTCTTTATCTTCACGTGAAAAAGTTGTCCGCCACAATTCTTTAGTGGGTAATGACGTCATGGCTTCTGTCACTCCTTGATATGACGTAAGTGCTTACATCATGACAGATCACAACATCCAATAATTCTGCATGCCTTCTTTCTAGTATTAGCTGTGCAAAAGAATTGATGAGTTGTGAATTTATTTATGAATTCCTTTAATAATGGAGATTTTATTTGTCCTCCTTTCTTTAGCAGAATCCAATTGTCAGCTTGCATGAGAGTCTCATACTATCGCTCCCATAACTGCTCAACAATTGAAGAAATCGCCTTTATTACAAGAGCAAGTCTTTCAGTAATCCAAGATTTAGTGAACTTGAAAGACTGACAATTCTTTATTCCGGTCTCGATCTTTAGATTAGTAGTAATCACATCCATAGTGATCATATGTTGTACCTCATGCCAGATGTGTCTCTCAGGTTCTGGGGATATAGAGTAGAACTTGAGAACAACCTTTCTTCCTTTAGAGAATTTGCTGACTTGTGATTTAAAAAGGTCATCAAATTCTGAAATCTCTTTGCAATCTGCATTTACATAGAACAAATCGAGATAACCATAGTTAGCCAGTTGGAAGACTTTATGTGGATCTGCTCCAAACATAGTTGTAATCCTTGGATAGATACTGCTTCCTTTAGAATAAAATAGAGATCTTGTATTCTTCCATTGATAGGTTTCTTCAGAAACTTCTTTGTGTTCTTTTTCCCATTTATTTGTGAGAGTCAGTTCTTCTTCGAAGCTCTTTTTATCAGATCCTTTAAAATTGTTGGATTTAGCAATTTTCACTTCAATAACCTTTGATTCTTCTTGAGATTTTGAAGTCTTAACTTTATTTTTCATGGAGTCAAAGAATTCTTTATGAGAAATAGGCTTTTTATTCTGAACTCTAGAGGACTCAGCCTTTTCCTTTCCTTTATCATTCACTTTTTTTTTTATCATTACTCATTTTTTCTTTACTTTTATTTTTTATTTCAAACAAATTATTTACCCTGTCTTGGATTTGTAAAGATCTAGTCAGTCCTTCTTGAGAAACATCTATCATTATTTTTAAAATGGACTCGACCAATTCTTTAAGATCATTGCTTACATCAACCATGTCTTGGCCAACCACGACAAGATCTATGATTAAATAATCTATTTGTCTATTCGATGTCCATGTATAATCCACGTTATATAAAAAGAAAACTTTCATAGTATTTGCCCATGACATTTTGGCTTTTTTAGTGTCTTTTTTGCAATCTATATTTTAATTTAGAACCTCCATGATTTATAGGTTCACTATAATTATTATCTCGAGTGAATTTATCTAATTGTTTGTTATATTTATCTTTCTTTATATGATCATAATATTATCTTTTATATTTAGGAATAGGCATCTAAATCCATATTTTCTGGTTTTATTGTACCACTTGGGCCTCCAGTTTTATTATTTGTGCTTGCCAAAACTTCATGTTCCTCTATTTTAGAAAGATCTATTTTTTCAAATTCATCTATTAATTCATTAATTTCATTCATCTTTATCTATCTCAAATTTAGAATTTTGTTCTTTAGGTGGATTAGATGATGTAGCTATATCTTTACCTTTATCGTCTTTTTTAAGTTCTTCTTCAGCAGCTATGATTTTAGGTAATTCAACATTAATCATATATGTATCAAAGGAATTTGGATGTACAATTTCTTTAACAGTTTTTAAGGGTTTAATTATCATTTCTCTTTTTTTTTTATTTTCTTGTCGTATTTATTTTTCTTTAGACAAGTATTCTTTATCAAGTCTTCAATGTTTGAATTACAAATCTTTAAGATTTGAACCTTTGTTTTTAATTTTTTAAGTTCCTGACTTAGAACACATAGTAATTCTAGTATTTTATTCATTCCTGTATTCAATTCTTCAATATTTTTATTTAAACTATCCATTTATATTTTTTATATCTATCCCAATGTATTTGAACGTTTTGTTGGGTATCTTTTATCTTTTGTTTGCAGCTTTGTATTTTTGCTTTATTCTCTTTTGCTTTAATGTGTTCAAATTCTCGATGATATTCTTCGAGAATTATATTTAAACTTTAAATTAAATTTATACTTTGTATCCATCGTTTAAGATGTTTATTTGTCTTCATGCTTGACTAAGCAAATCAAGACCTTCATTTATTTGTTTTATTTTTGTTTATAAATAACAAATTCTAAAAGAATTTATTCCATGATAAACTGAACCCCTTGATAGGATAAAGTCCAGTTCCTTTTGATATTTATGCAATTCCACTCAAAGCCTATGCTGTGTATAGCTAGGCATCGCTAAGTAGAATCATTCCAACTCTAATTTCTTTATAAGCCTTTAGCCTTCTAGCAAAACGTTTCTTTATTTTAGTATTGAATGGATGGAGTTCCTCTATAGTCTTGTTCTGCTTTAGCTTTAGATATCGCTTGTATTTTCTATCTATGCTCTAAAATCCTTTAGTCTACTTAAACAGTTGACTCTTTATAGTGAAGGTAACTGCCAATTAGTTTCATCACAGGAAAAATCGCAAGATAAGAGATCAAAATTTAAATCATCACTGGAATCTTTATAATTTAAATCATTTAGATAAACAAATAACTCTTTAATTATTAAAATATTTATGATTGAAATTTTTAATAGTTCTAAATATTTCATATTTTGTGTGACTCTTTATGTTTTTATAGATTTTTATTGATCTTTATGGCTCTGATACCAACTTTAGCTGGGGGTCTTACTTGATTTAACTTTATGAATTTAAGTAAATTATTGAATAATATTAAAATTTTATGACTTAATTTAGACAACATATCAAAGATGTTGCGAGTTTTAATGTTTTAAACATGATTTTAGATAATATTTATAGGTAGAATGTGCTAAGATGATTAAAAATACTTTAGGAGGGGTTTTAGTGATATAAAGGTTAAAATTTGGGTTTTTCAGAAAACACGCCAGCCCACATGAATAGTAAAACCAAGGTTTGAAAAGGTAATCAAGGTTATTTTTAAAAACTTTTTAAAAGGTGGGTTATTTTAAAATTTTGAAAAATAAAATGGTGTTAAATAAAAATTTCTTCCGCTTTATGCATGTCAAATAAAATTGTAAGTAATAAAAATATACACAACGTTTTTTTTAAAAAAATAATTGAAAAGGTCATGTCGGAACACTTGACGTGGCTTCTAGAGGAAAGTTAGCCACAACAAAAATTTTCATTTTGCCAAAACTAGATGGAAATTTAGTCCAATCTAATCACCATAACCCCACTAACGCATACTAGTGAATTAAATCTTATTACCGAACCAAACAATTATGAGTCGGCTATCATTATTTCATAATACTTCCAAATAATTAATAAATTCTACATTTTCAGTGAGATTTAAATTTGAATAGTAATAAAACTTAACCAATGGACCACCATGATAATAGTTATACACAATGATTTTAAAAAAATCAAATAGTAATATAAGTATGTATAGTTCTATTCACAATACAACCTCGTCAATTTGATAATAAATCCAATAAATTGATGGGTGGAAAAAGTGCAGCATTAGGTAATATGAATCATTTCTGTTTTTCGTCAAGTCCATATCAATAGTTTTAGCCGCATTTGGTGTCGTTGTTGAAAGATAAGGCCAAATTGTTCTCTTTGTTATTTTTATTATTGTTATCTTCTAATTTTTTAACCTGCGGCATTTAAGTATGTGTTTGCATAAATTCTTAGCGTTCACACCGAAATGATCGATCAGGATTCGAATTCACTGAGTTCGATAGGAAAACAGTACATTCGAAGTGAGCTTTTGGTGTTCGGATGAGGGCGTGTCAGTGTGCAAAAGCACACAAATAGAAGTCTTGTTGATTCGAAGTGAAAAAGTAAAGTGATGTGATGTGAGGTGATGTGATGTGATGCGCCTAAGACTTCTATCGAAAAGTGATTGAATCAGAGTAGGCAAACACCACCCCTAAGGTTCTACTAGCCTACAACTTAATGTAGGACTTAACAATTCAGTAGTTTAAAGATCGAAAAGGGTCGAAAAGCTTAAATTGAAAAGAGAATGTATTCAGGGATGATAGCTACTCGCCACTTGGACCTTACAAGACTCGACTACAGACACACGCATTGATGACTCGGGCCATATCTCTGGCAAAAATGCATTGAGCAGTCCCTAAGAACTCTAGCTACAAATCGGCCACATTGATGATTTCGGTCATATCTACTTGTGGATGTACTCAGAGGTTGTTTACTTCGACGAGCATTGACTGACTCCGTCTGCTCTCCTCTTGATGCATGCGCTCGATATGAATGCGGGTTACTACTCCGTCGCATTGATATCTAACCGCGAATCTGGCCCAATTCGAGTGAGTGATGGCTACGACCTTGTGATACTACCAAATGAATGCATATATGATCCCATTTCGAGCCAAATGAGGCATGTCTACAAATACTCAGGCAACGGTTTTCTACCTACTGAACTAAAGCTCATCTTTGTTCATTTAGACTAAGAAAAATCAGAGAAGTGTTGACTTCTAATTGGAAGAGTTGTTGTGTTGTGTTGATTGATTGACGTTGTATGTTCCATTTCAAATGGTGAATCAAGCCCCCTTTTATAGACTTCAAGCTGCAACTATCTTCCTTTATTTTTGGAGCTGGCTACCTTATTCCAGCTTGGCCATCTGAAATGGATGGCCACCCTTATTTCTAGGACATGGTAGTTATGCCATGTTATCTGTATTTCAAATTTTCAGTGGCGCATGTCCTTTTATTTTAAGCATGTTTAGGTGTAACTATACCTTATCCCTATCTAGTCTGTTATTCCCATCTAACAACCCCTAAAAATAAGAAATTTGGTTATTCTTATTTTTTTATTTTTCGTTAACTTGGCCATTGGCCTCCAACTCACTTCGGCCCTGGTCTCTAACACGGGTTTGGTCTACTTGAGTCGAAGTGACCTGGGCCTTATTAACTTTATTTCGGCGTGGCGAAAAGGATCAAAACCAGCCCGCTCATTTTTTTTTGTCTTGATTAAACATCTAATAATTATGTATTGAACCGTTTAATAATCATATCAAACTCATTTACAACTTACCTCCAACCCATTTCCAATACATTTACAACCCAATCCATTTTCAATCCAATTTATTATGATGCAATCCAAATCTAATCTAATTTAATCTAATCTAATCCACCCAATTACCACCTCTACATGTATCCTCTCAAGAGTCATGCCTCTCTTCCTTCTCCAAACACCCCAAAAGGATATATTCCTTGAAAAATAAAATAAATTGTTAAAAGGCCAAAAGAATAAGGGGAAGAAAAAGTAAAAAGTAAAAAGCAATGAATGATTATGAAGATTTACAGGACAAAATTATGACTCATGCCTCTCTTCCTTCTCCAAACACCCCAAAAGGATATATTCCTTGAAAAAATAAAATAAACTGTTAAAGGCCAAAAGAATAAGGGGAAGAAAAAGTAAAAAGTAAAAAGTAAAAAGCAATGAATGATTATGAGGATTTACAGGACAAAATTGTGACTCATATATTCTGGCAGCAGTCTTTAGCGACTTTCCAGTTATCTGAATGCAAGGTCAGCATAAATTGGACAATCATTAATTAAAATTACTTCAGAGCTAAGTAACTAAGTACGATACATGGCCCATGCTCATCAAAGTTATAGCGTCAAATTAAGAGGGTGTGTGGCGAAGTTTATGGGCTCCTCAAAATATTTTGTGAAATGTTTTGGAGGTTATAGGATATGAGAGAGTGTTTGGTTAAATTTTAAAGGAAGGAACTTATAAGGTCCAAAAATAAGGTATTTAAAAATTTATAAACTTATTATAGAAAAGTAAAGAGGTGCTTACTTATTTTTTAAGATTTACCAATATTCTTTGTTTTTAACTAAACTAATTATATTATTGCCATTACTAATATCTTATGATCTAACACCTAATTTATTTATCTAAACACTTTAATAACTTATTTTTAAAATAAGATACAATATCTTGTAAGCTCCTAAAACATCTTATAAGATGTTAGAGTTTATAAGATATTTTAAATAAACTTAACCAAACACACTCTAAATTCCACCCAAATTGATACTCGGTCAAATAAAAGAGAAAAAAGATAAGAAGAGAAAGTAGACATCAAGTAGACATCGGTGATTAATCTGATCTTTTGTAATATTTTCGTGTAATATTTTTTATTATATAAAAGTATACATATTGAATTATACGAAAATGTTATAGAAGATTTGAATTGGTTTGTGATGGGGCTAAGTTTGCGAATTAATTGAAGATTGAAACTGTAAATAATTTATAAGAATGAATGCACTCATATGCACCTCGGAAGGCGTTGTCCATGGCTGCCCATGTGGGTTGCACGCACCATATATAACCCACTTCACCAGACAATTAATTTACAAAATTCAATTAAAAGCTAACATTTGCCTTGTTTCTCAATGCAGTTGAAATTAGCTATCTGGCAGAGTAATTAATTATTAATTAGAAAAATAGGAGGGTGAGAAATTGCTATCAAAGCCAGGACATGAAAAAAGATTGAAAGAGAGTGAAGAGTCACCAACCCAACCCAACCCAACCCATGCAAAAAGATTGAAAGACCCAACCCAACCCCCTCTAGAGAGTGACAATTTTGATGTTTTCATGAGAAATTTCAACGTCAGACGTGCCCTCATATTATTTTCCCAATCTCTCTAACTTTGTTATAAGTGGCTGCTAATCTAGATCTATAACTCAATAATTCTACAAGCCATGGGTGGTGAGAAGGTATGCAATTCTTCAATGATCAGTTTATTTTGTTAAGACAAATTGGCTAGTAATTTCAAGTTTTTTCGATCATGAACAGGGTATGGTTCTTGATCATTTCTATACTGTTTGATCATCGTTTCAGACGGGGTTTATTTTTCAAGAATTGATTTTGAATTTACCCTTCAATTGCTCTCTCTGTGTGTGTTGAATGAAACAGGTGACTGTTATGATACTAAAGGTTGATCTCCAGTGCTCCTGCTGCTACAAGAAAGTCAAGAAAATTCTCTGCAAATTTCCCCGTGAGCTCCCCATCTTTAACCTGAGTTAACAATCATCGATCCACATTACATATTTGGATACCGACAATTGTGTAGCATCAATTCCATATATATCCCGGACTAATTTCTTATTCAGATTTTTATCGAATTAATTTTCTCATGGTGACAATAATTGATGATTGTTTTTGTAATACCCCACCAGATGCTGATGCATCGTCACCAGACCATAGATAGCAATGCATGATCTCACCACACATTTTTTCTGTTACTTCACTTTTGTTATTTTATTCAACCCTTTTTTTTTTTGGATAAAAAAAAAGCTGAGTTAGTTATATATCTTTTTGTGATGTAAAAACGTTTGGGACAAGAGAAATTAGAGACCAGGTATACGATGGGAAGGGAAACAAGGTCACAATCACCGTGGTGTGCTGCGATCCTGAGAAAATTCGGGACAAATTGCGCTGCAAAGGTGCCAAGTTTATCACATGCATTGAAATCGTAGAGCCCCCCAAGCCCAAAGAACCCGAAAAGCCCAAAGAGCCCGAAAAGCCCAAGGAACCCGCCCCAGCACCGGCTCCGATCCCGGTCCTTGTCCTGCCTCTGCCTCCATGCAAACCGGTCCCACCAGTATGCCGGTTCCCCCCCACCGATTTTCCAAGAACATGCTGCCAACAATGCTACGACGGCTGTGGTGGGGGCCCATGTTACCATGGGTTTGGGGTTCCCCCGCCACCGCAACCATGTTATGATGGTTTCTATTGCTATGGTTACCATGGCTATGGCTATAGCAGGCCAAGCCACATCAGCAAATGTGATTACTATTGCAGTGAAGAGAACCCTCAAAATTGCCCCATCATGTAACAATAATGATTATATTGTTAATTAATGGGCTTGGAATGACATGAGGGGTTCTTTTGTTGTTAGGTAAAGATATAATAAGTTAATCATCGAGAATTGAGGGTATGTAAAAAAATGACTTCTTCTGTAGGTGGGGTCATATTGGTTGTTATAAGTTGGTTATATTAATTTTCAAGTTGTGGCATGATTTTGTCATTTGTTTAAATAAGACTGGTGAAATAATATTGATAGATGATGGCTTTTGCATACTTTTTGTCACTAGAATTCGAGTTTTGTTTTGGTTTTTTATTCTATGTTAGTTTTTTACTACAGTCGTTTTTGCACTCTGTCAAGATTATGATTTAAGTGTATAGAAGCTTGAATAATTTAAATAAGCTTTCGCAATCAAATTTTATATGTATAAAAGATAATTATTGAGAGAATAATTATCTATATAAATTTTTATGATGCTCATCCCATATTTAATCGAGTCTCAATAAAATGGTAGACACTATGGTCATGAAGGGGAAAAAAAGAGAGAGGTTATTGTACACTCTAATATGAATGCGTACACAAAATGACCCAACATATATAATAAAACTAATGCTGCCTACTTAGTATTTTTAAGAGTAAAATTGAATATAATAATTGTTGTGACTTGGGCAAGTGCACGCAGCTGTACAAGTTATATAAAGTGAGTAGAGTGTCGAATCTACAGGGATTGTGATTTGGCCCGTGAAATGGCTTGTGTTTGTTTAGCTAAATGGATCAAATTGAGTAGTAATTTTTGTATTACTAAAAGAAACCTACGTTCTTAATTAAAAACAACTTACGAATAATAACACTAACAAATAATCAAGGCGGGAAATGCAAGTGTAAGGTGGTTTCATTCACCAAATTCGTTATTCTAATCCAATTCCTAAGTTGAGTGGTTTCGTGGTTGTGTGAAGCCTAGGAACACATATATCCACAATCTCTCTCGATCATTACGGAATTAATTCATACAATTCCTCTAAGCCTAAGATTAACCAATTCCCATTCAATTAATCTCAACTTTAGAATTATTTGTATGAATTTTTAAACACTGTCTTAAGGCTCAATCAAAGTTAAATTCATTCTCATGCAACTTTAACCCAATTGATCTCGTCTAATTAGAGCTATTATCGTGAATCGTCTCTCGACCTCATTACGATTCTCAAATTTGCTAATTAGGGGTGATCAAACCCTAACCACGTATTAAACCATTAAACAAGAATCACACAACAAAGAAAACATACGAAAACGAATTCAAACTCATGGGATTTTCATAGAATAGCAAAAACGATGAACTACACCATCCTTACACTTAATTCATAATAAAACTAAACATAAGAACGAAATATAGGAAAGAATTCATGAAAAGAGAAGAGTGAAACTTATTGCTGGAAATTTCAGGTGTAAAACTCCCATCGTTTGGTTGTTCTTCCCTTGGTTCTTGACTTCTCCCTTCTTTTTCCGTTCTCCACAAAAATCCACAAGATGAAAATCAAACCCAAGAAGAAAAAAAAAGTAAAAATGAAAACAAAATGACGATCAATGTCCCAAGTATCCCAGAGTTCTAATCTATCTAGATCTAAAAAAAAACATCTTCCCTTGAATTCCGCTTGAATCTGGACTCAAAAATGGTAGAGAAACGCCTAACAAATCTTTCCAAAACAGCACCTCAGTCAAATACGGAAAGTTGTAAATTGCTGTCGCAGACGTTGCGTATGTACGCAAACTATTTTGTATACATACGCAAATTTACAGATTTTTTTGTCTTCAAACTCGCTGGCCTTGGGTAAGTATTCAAGATTTCTTGCGTACATACGTATTTTTACAGCCATTTTTCCTCTGAATTACTTGCATTGGGTTGTTACTCGAAATAGTTTGCGTAAATACGCAGCTTCTGATTCCACTTTTCATATCCTTTATGGTCTTTTTCCCTTCTTACCTACAAAACAATAATTTAGCTCAAACTTACGCATAATAAGGCCCAAAATAAGAAAAAAATGTGATAAGTCCTACAAAATAAACATAAAAATCAATTATAATTACAAACTTATCAATAATATAATAATTTTTGTCTTTAATCACTTTTTAATATTATTATATTTAAATCTATCGATTAAAATTATCAATTAAATATCATCCAGTCGAGTAGCATCCAATTGAGTGGCATAAAGAATTCCACATAACAGTTTCAACGTTATCAAAAAAGGTTAGATACAATAGTCCTAGGGTAAGAGGGACCATGCATAGGCATGGGGTCCACTGTAAAAGATAATAAATAATCGTAATAAAAGTTGAAGGAGAAAGCTGAATTGACGACTAATTCCATCAAACACGACCTTAATACTTTTGATCAAGTGACTTTTCAGTTTATTGTAAGAACTTTTTTATATTTGATTGAAAAGTTACTAACTTTTTATCCTCTCTTTTTGTTGATTTAACAAGAGATTATTATAGATTCCCACTTCAATTAGATGGATTTTTTTCACTTTCCAACCCCAACAAAAGAAAGAAAAAAGATTTTTAAGGGTTGATTAATGATTGAACATTATTCTTTTTGTATGAAATTTTTTATTTTAATTTATCTAACTTCTTATCAAAAGGTTGGGAAGTATTTTTATCATTTTAATTGAGATGCATATGTTTTGACTAAAGATATTTTTGTCTTTTTATTTTAATTTATCATCTTCCTCAACCAAAAACCCTAGCTCATCCCACCTTCACCCCCACCACCACCTGCCTCTCCCTCTCGCCCCCGCGCTTGCCCACCCTCCTCCTTTCTCCACCACCACCACGCCGCCGCTCACTCCCTCATTTCTCTCTCTCTCTCTAATCTCGAGCTCTTCGCCCTACCACCACAATCGTCGCCGTCCTCCACCCTATCGCCGTCCACCGGTATCAACACGCAGAGAGAGAAAGAGAGAGAGAGGGAAAGAGAGATCCGGAAGGGGAGAGAGGGAGGGAGAGATTCAGAGTCGTCGTCCTTTGCCCTCACTACAAGAAACTAGCAAAATAGCTATGAATTTTTAGCCATGGACAAAATTGATTGCAAATAGATACGAATCTGGCCACGGATATTGAAACATCATGAAAAACCTTAGCCACGGAGTTTTTCGTAGCTAAATCCTCAAAAATCCGTGGCTAGATGGGCACCAGTTTTTTTTTTTTCCTTCATATAATGTACTTAGCCACGGACAAACCCATGACTTAGAAACTAGCAAAATAGCCATGAATTTTTAGCCATGGACAAATCGATTGCAAATAGCTACGGATCTAGCCACGGATATTGAAACATCATGAAAAATCTTAGCCACGGAGAAAAAAAATTATGCCTTTTTTTTTCAAAATGTCTCACTTAGCCACAATTTTTTCTGTGGCTAGATCTAATTTTTTTTATATGGTGTACTTAGCCACGCATAAAATCATGGCTAGGAAAAATATTAAATTTGTTTTTTTTAAAAATCACTCACTTAGCCACAGTTTTATCTGTGGCTAAGTCTAAAAAATATTTTTTATATTGTTCACTTAGCCACGGATAAAACCGTGGCTAAGAATTTTTTTTCTTTTCAAAATGTCTCACTTAGCCATGGTTTTATCTGTGGTTAGGTCTAATTTTTTTTATATGGTGCACTTAGCCATGGATAAAACCGTGGCTAAGTGAGCGATTTTTTAAAAAAAACAAATTAAATATTTTTCCTAGCCACGGTTTTATCCGTGGCTATTTCTTAAAAAAAACAAAATTTAATGGTCTACTTAGCCACGGATAAAACCGTGGCTAAGAAAAAAAATTTATTTATTTTTTAAATGGCTCACTTATATCGTTCAATCCCGTATTTCGGGAGTTATATTGGTTTAAACCATTTCAAAATCATATTGTTTTCGTCATAATTATTATATTTTACAATATCCCTGAATAAATTTTATTTTTATGAGTTAAATATTGCACTTTATTTCACAAAATACGTTTTCCTTTTCAGTGATATATATGAAAGACTTCATAGTTCGGTAATAATTGTATTCTAATGTCAATTAACTTGTCACAAATTATCAAAAAATTGATTTTCAAACAATTAGTTCAACTATATTGTGTAATTTTCAACTTATATTATTCCAATTGTACAGTTATGTCTAAACTAATTAACGAAAATGTTCGATTCAGAGAAAGTCAACTACCACTACTGGAAAAAATGCAATTAGCCACGGATTTGGCAAAAAATCCGTGGCCCAGAAGATTAGCCACGGATTGGCCACGGCTGGCCGTGGCTAATAGCCGCGGTCAAACCGTGGCCAAATTTGGCCACTTTTTTTTGGACATGCCTGGCCGTGGCTAAGGGCCACGGATTAGCCACGGTCAGGCTGTGGCCAATCCGTGGCTAATATTATCAATTAGTTTTATCAATTTTTGTTATTTAATTTTAGTAATTTTTATAAATTATTAACCAATTATTTTTTTTAAATTTAAGATATTTACTTTTGAATTTATCGTTCATTATTCAGTTTTTCTTTTTATGACAAATATTTAATAAATTAATATATCAAAAACAAAAATTATAACAAAAATCTATTTATACAATTTATATTTAGATAATAGCAACTTTAATTCATGATCCTTTGCCAATATCTTCGTATATGTGTGGTATTATATATATATATATATATATGTGTCAAGTATACATATCATATATTTATATATATATGTATCTATTTTAAATATGTCCAAGTATATATGTATCAATATATATATATATATATATAAATGTCCAAGTATATATATATATATATATGTCCAAGTATATATAGATAATTTAAATTTAGATAATTAAAATATCAATAACAAAAATTTATCCGTTGTGCAAAAAATAAAAATAAAAATAAAAATAAAAATTAGCCACGGCCTGGCCGTGGCTAATTTTTTTTTTAATTTTTTTGATTTTTTGCACCACATATAAATTTATATATATATATTGATACATATATAAATTTATATTGATACATATATATATGTGTGTGTATATATATGAATCAATATATGTGTATATATATGTCCAAGTATATATATCATATATACATATATCAATATATATATATATATATATATATATGTCAATGTGTATCTTATATATATTAATATATTATATGTACATTCTAATCCTCTATATATAGTCTATATGATATAACTATATATCTATATATAACATATCTAATAGATGTTATAAATGTAGAGTGCATATATATATCGATCAAATATATATATATATATATATATATCTAATCATATGTACTATATATGTTCAATCATCTGTATGAAATAAACATATATTAGTGTATTATATATCTAATATATGTTATATATGTACTTATATAGCTAATATATATACATCTAATTAGACAGAAATATATATATATATGAGTATATCTAATCTTATACGTATGTAACATATCCAATCATTTATTATATATATCAATATACATAATATACATATATTACTTATGTATTGCAAAAATTAATTATTAAACAAAAAATTAAAGTGGTGTAGTGGTTTGATACTCTAACTTCAACTAACAGGTCAAGAGTTCAAACCATATCCGGTGCAAAAAAAAAAAAAAAAAAAATTTGCCCAGGAATTTTTAGCCACGGTCTGGCCGTGGCTAACTCGTGACTGTTAGCCACGGCCAGACCGTGGCTAATTTAGCCACGGCCTAGCCGTGACTAATCCGTGGCTATTAAAATATATTTATTTTTGTGGATTTTAAATTGATATTAAAATATATTTATTTGAATTTATACAAGTAATGTACAAATACATGAATTTGCCTCACATTTACCAAGTATGTTGGTTGGCCAAGTGGTAATGGGTGTGGATACACTCACTCACCACCCGGATTCAACTCCAAGTAGCAACATTTTCACAAATGATTTATCTACATGCGAAATGACAAAAATACCCCCAACAAAATCATGTGCCACGCACGTGGTACTGTTCCGGCAACTTTTTTGGCCGGAAACCGGTCCTAGGTGGTAAAGTCAAAAAATCGTATAGTTTAGATGGTAATCGGAGACAAAAAAAAATTAGGTGGCAAAGTCCAAAAAGTGCCATAGTTCGGATGGCAAAAAATCATTTCCCCAATTTTATTTGATTGTCAAATAGAGTATATAATTTTTGTTGGGGTGAATTTTGTTGTTGAAATGGGGTAAAATTGGGTGAAATATGTTTGATAAGAAGTATGTTGAACAATGTGTAAAATAATTTGCTTTGTTATACGTCTTTATGAAATTAGACTCTAGTTCTAGTTACATTATAGTTGTTGAATGTGATATCGATGAATTGTGGTTGTTCTATTAAAGACTATAGTACATGATTTGAAATACTAGTCTGCAAATATGAATGACAAAATTAACAAATATTAATGACAAACTTGTTCTATCTAGATATCAAGTCTAGCATTGATATTAACTTACCCCAAAGTTTTTTAGCAGTCATAATGTCATCAGAATATATGTTTGTCTTATTTGTTTTTACCTTGAATGTGATTTTAAATAATATTCATTTTATGTTAACAGAATATGGATATATGAAAAAATTATACCAAACAATTTATGAATGGCCTTAATCAATTTATTCAATTCGCAACTACACAACCGCAGTGTATAGCTGATAAACGCCTTATTAGGTATTCGTGTTCAAAGTGCACTAATAGGAAATATAAGGATGTTGGTAATGTGCGATGCGATTTGTTGAAATTTGGGTTTCAACCTAAGTATTGGTATTGGACTTCACATGGCGAGTTAGCTCCAGAAACTCAAAACATGGAATTCGGTGGTTCTACTTCTTCGAATCAGGCTAATTTTTTGTATGGACTCAATAATTACGAGAATTCGGTATATGATGTTATAGGTGTGAACTCATTTCACCATAGTATGCCATTTTAATTCGAATGTTGATGTGAGTCAGGATATTGAGATTGAGTGAAACAATGAACAATCTCCTACTATGCAAGCTCAACTATTTTATGACATATTAGAGGCTAAGCATCGACTATTGGGGCCAGGTTGTGACACTCAGAAGGAGTTATCATTGACTTTTCAAATGATGTCAATAAAATCCTATTATAATTTACCTCAAGGTTGTTTTGATAGAATGACAGAACTTGTGAAATCGTAAAATCTATCAGATAATCATGTTCCTAACAACTATTATGAAGCAAAAAAAATAGTTAAGAAGTTAGGTTTAACGTCGGTGAATATTGATTGTTGCATCGAGGGTTGTATGTTGTATTGCAATGAAGATTCATAATTAGAGGAATGTAAGTTTTGTAAGTATCCAAGATTTAAACCATCTAAGAGAGGAAGTAGGAATCTTGTTCCTTAAAAAAGGATGCACTACATGCCTCTTATTCCAAGATTGAAAAGGTTGTATGCTTTTTCAAAATCAGCTAATCAATTAAGATGGCATTATGAGCACAGAGGAGAGCCTGGTGTTCTTTGTCATCCATCCGATGGTTTGGCATGGAAACTTTTTAATGAAAAACATTCTGACTTTGCCGTCGAGCCACGAAACATGATTTGGCATGGGGACGAATGCGTATGGTTAAGACATGATCAAGATACGTTGTGAATGGATATGCCTTTCATGTAGACGAGACCACACAACGTATGAACATTTATAATGCTGGTATTTGTGTTCGGGGCAACGTGTCCATAGATTTCTATGGCATACTTAAAGAAGTGATTCTGTTACCCGAAAATAAGGTTGTCTTGTTCAAATGTCATTGATTTGATTCCGTTTCTAAGAGGGGTATGAAGATACACCCGCAATATGGCATTGTAGAGATTAAATTTAATAAGAGATACCCAAAAGATGATCCGTTAATTCTTGCACAACATGCATCTCAAGTATATTATGACTGTATCCGGGGACAGGGAGGGATAAATTGAATTGACGTTTTGAAATTAAAATCAGACCACGAAGTAGAGTAGCCAATCAACAAATTATTACTGATGATCCATTGCAAGAATCTTCACTCGTTGTGGATTTTGTGTTCAATAATGAACCTACGGAGTTTTCTGGTAGATGCTGATGGTCTTGCAAAAGAGGTGAATTTTGACAATAATGCATTTCATAATGAACTTGAAGATGATGGCGTACGAGATAATGTGATGAACTTGATTATGATGACGACAACGAAGGAGATGATGCGATCGAATATGACAATGATGATGAAAATGAAGTTGATGAGAATGAAGATGATGAATAGGATTCATATTTTAATTGTTGATGTAGTTGATGTTTGTGATTTGTTGTCATGTATCATTGTGAATTTTTATTATGTAGTTGATGTTTGTGAATTGTTATTATGTATTTATTTATAATTGATGTTTGATCAATTGTTGGCATTGTTAACACTTTATTAATTTTCTCAATTCTTTGTTAAGAATTCTGAAACAGATGGTTGGGAGATCGAAAAAGGGCAAAGAAGAAGAATTGGACACAGGCTCTAATCGGCATATGCCTCCACTGACTACTCTGAACATCAATTTAGGTAGCTCGAGATCACATTCTCCATCCCCTGCCTTGGGGTCCACCCTATCGACGCCGATGAATGAAGGCCCGTCCACTGACATGTCTCAAAATAGTAATACCGGTGGACATCATATTCTAATAATGCCACGAGAAAAAGAGTAAGTGAATTAATTTATATATTTTTGCTATCTTATCAATAAATAGATATTTATTCTATATATTTTATGTGTAGTGTTATGTATAATCTTTTTTTTTTTCACTTATCGAAGAGATTGGTCGGATAATTGAGAATGGTTTCAAGAGACCGTTGCCTACTTGGAAGAAGTGTCAATAGAAATTCGTCAGATGTGGTTTGCCCAGTTTAAGGTATGTGTATATAGTTAGTTTAATTGAAATTTGATTATTACTACAACTTGTTCATATATGATTTTTCATTTTTTCTGGATTTTTTTTAGAAAAAATTCTTTTGGCGGCCTGATCATTCAAACAGAATTTGGAAGAATTTCGGGCACAAAGGTCCAGAGATATTGAAAAATAGGCTGGCTAAATTGGATAGGTGAAGAATTTTAAGATGCTTTACGGGTCATATGGGGAACCCCAGAATTGAAGAGGATAAGCCAATAGAACAGGGCAAACAGAGCATCGACTTGCGACGGAAATGGATTCCTTGGCCATAAGGGAGGATCAAGATCACATCTCAGGTGGCCATAAGTAATTACTTTTTCCTTGTACTTTATTCATTAAATGAAGTAATTTTGATTTTCAGGTTATCTCATTACTGTCCTTATTTCTATATTTTAAAAAGTTTTTACTTTATGTTATTGTAGACTAAAAAATGGACATCAACCTTCTGTTGATGAAACATTTGAGGCTCTTCATTATTGGAAAGACGAGGATGGAAACGAGCATTATGTGGATGAGCGAACAAAGTCAACTTTGGTGAGTTTGCTATATTTATTTATCTTTATATATTATTGCTAAATACGCTTTTATAACAATTATGGATTTTTTTTTGTAGGAGAGCTTCAGAGCTAACTATGAGGAAGCTTGTTCCTAAACCGTCGAGAAAGTAGAGGGAAGACCTATTTAGCAGCCCGACAAGTTGGAGGTAACATTAAAAATAGTATTTCTTAGATATATGCACTTATTATTAAAAAATATATCCTACATAAAGCTCTAATTGTTTTTTTTAAGTTTAAGATTTGGAAGCAAAAAACTCACACCTTGATTAGTTCCGCGACATAAGAAGGGCTCTAATTCATCTGCTTCTGCTGCTCGTCATGAAAATGAAGACAGCAATGGCGACGACGACGACGATGATAATGATAAGGTGGAGGATGGAGATGATGATCTTCATGTGTTTGACTATTAGATATTGTTATATATGTATTATTGTATAAATTGTTGTATTTAATTAGTAGGATAATACACCGATACACTTATATTAATTATTAATATATATTTGATAGAATATGCCTTGTAGATTATAAGTATTATATTAATTGATAGTTAGTTGGTATTTAGGCTTGTTGGAGTTTTGATTTATGAAAAACAAATTTGTAGGTTTTGGGGTGCATTAAAACAAAATAAATCATAAAAAATTGCAAAATTAGCGACGGATTTTTCCGTGGCTAAATTTATTTATTTTAAAAAATATTTATTTTAGCCACGGAATAATCAGTGGCTAAATTAAAAAATTAAAAAAATAATTAAATACTAGCCACGGATTTATTCGTGGCTAAATTAAAAAATTAAAAAAATAATTAAAACTGACCACGGATAAATCCGTGGCTAAATTATTTTTTTTAAAAAATAATTATATATTAGTCACAGATTTATTCATGGTTAAATTTACAAAAATAATTAAATACTAGCCACGGATTTATTCTTGGTTAAATGTAAATTTTTAAAAAAAATAAAAAAGGTTAGCCACGTACAAATCCGTAGCCAAATTTGATGTTGGCCATGGATAAATCCGTGACTAGGACGTGGCTAAAAATCCGTGGCCAAAGTCTATGGCTAAGCTTAGCCATGCCACATTTGGCCACAGATTTTTTCCTTGGTTAGATCCGTGGCCAAATTTTTTTTATCACGAATTTTTGACAAAATTCATGGCTAAACTCCTGTTTTCTAGTAGTGCCTATAGTCATCCGCGGGCATCAACATGCAGAGAGAGAGAGGGAAAGAGAGATTCGGAAGGGGAGGGAGGGAGAGATTCAGAGCAGAAAGAGAGAAAGGATGGAGGGGGTGGTGGGTGGGGGAGCAGGGGGTGGAGGAGGTGGCGAGAAAGAGAGAGATAGATAGAGAAAGGCAGGTGGTAGTGGGGGTTGGGGGTGATGGTAGGTAGGGGAGTAGGGGGAGGGGGCAGGGAGAGAGAGAGAGAGAGAGAGAGAGATAGAGAGAGTGAGAGAGAGACAGGCAGGTGGTGGTGGGGGTTGGGGTGGCAGCGGTTGGTGCTGGAGGGTGGAGGAGCAAGGGGAGTGGGACTAATTCCTGAACTATCTTGTATTATTCCTTAATTATCGCCCTTATATAATATGAATCACTCATTATCAATTTATATATCATTAAATGTTGATTAACACCAATAACTATTGCATTTGTCAAATAATTAAGAAGAGATCACATCTTCACCAAGTCATGTCGCTGGGTCGATCCAGAAAGACCAAGAATTGTACATGATCTTTGGTATTTTATTTAGAAAAAATTGTAGAATCTTAAAATCATTACAGCTCGGTAGAAGAGGATTGAATATTGTCGGGGTAAAAGCTCTTGAACGGAAAGTTGTGATACTTTTCAACGGAGTCAGAAATTCTTATTTGGGGGGGGGGGATATCAATTTTTTATAAAATATCAAATGCATTTTTAAGATTTAGAGGGTGAAATTCAAAGTTTTCATAAGAATGCATATAAATTTTAACTTGCGATGAACCTAAGTAGGCCTGTAATTGGGTGGATATTTACCCATTCAGGCCAAAAAAAAATCAATCTTATGCAAACTCAAACTCATTTATTTTATACTTACCCAAACCCAAACCCATTAACAGAATTTTATTTGATCTACATGTGGTTCTAAACCAGATCAATAGTCAACGCCAGTACCCAAATTTTACCCAATTCTATCTGTTACGACCCGAAAAAATACCCTTTTATTTTATTAAAAGATATTGGACTGAAATGCGCAACGGTAAATATTTTTATTGCAAATACATAATAATACAGAAATTTACTACACTATAGTGAAATCATAGTTGTACAAAAGTTGTTATACGAGTGAAAATAATAACTTTAGCTAAATAAAAGCTTCATAATGCCCTTCCAGTGCCTTTCTCCTGATGGACTAGAATGTCTTTGCCTAAAAATGTGTTCACAACACATGTCAACACAACTGTTGAGTAAAAATTTCACTTAATCACATAAGGGGTGTGTGTAATATGTGCACATAACCATATAATATTTCACATAATACTTTACCTTTGGATCACAATATCGTAATCATCATTTCCTTATATCTCCCATATCATAATATTCCAACCATTCACATCGTTATTCCCAATATTCCATCCGTCCACATCAATTCCATCCGTTCACATCGATGGCCATATCTCGAGACTATGCCGAATTCCTACGACCCACAACCAATACATGGAACACTCCGTCCATGCAAGATGGGATTAGGACATGGATGACGAGAACTGTTTTAAGACCGGCAAGCCCATTGTCGCCCGGCCGAACTCTAGCCCCATCCACACCGAAAACCGATTTGGGCCCAGCATGCACAAATAAAGATTTTCACACAAACATATTCTCACATAATTTCATGATTTCATGCTTTAGGAGAGCATATATTGGACATAATAAGGCATGAGCATAAACTAGAGCATATAAATACAATTAAGGAGTACTTTAAACATGGTGACATCTAACTTGTAGTAAAACGTTGATTCCTAGGCTTATTCTAGCATAATAGCACTTAAGTATGTAAAAACATAGAACAACTAAACTTCTGTAATTAAAGAAATTCCTACCTTGCATACATCAAATATGGAGGTATAATATTTATGAATTAAAGTAAGAACCTATACTTATGAAATTAAGTAAGATCCCTACCCTAATTAAATTAACTTCTACCTTTGAAGAGTGTTTTATGAAATTAAAGGGATGTATAGAGGGCTAATATGTATATATGTATGTAAAAAGAAGGGATTATATATATACATATGTGGGTGGAAGATATTTTATAAATATGGAGTGCTTTGGGTGTTGAAAGTAGAGCGAGTATGGGGGTGTGGTTTTAGGCGGGATTTAGGGATGAAAATGGGGTTGGAGTTGTGATCTATTTATAGAGGAGGAAGAAAAGAAATGTCTAATATTATAACAAAATAAATATATCAACCATACATTCTCTATGGATATTAATATATACACATCACTATATTAACCACCTTGTGTGTGTGTATATATATATATATATATATATGTATGTGGATATGTAGGTGTTTATGTAGATATATAAATCACCACTAGTGCATATATATGGGTGTGTGTGTGTGTGTATGTAGATAGATAAATCACCACAAGTGTATATATGGTTATGTGTGTGTACATGTAGATATATAAATTACCACTAGTATATATATATATGGATTTGTGTGTGTATATGTAGGTATATAATTTACCATTAATATATGTATTAGAGGAGATATTATTGCAAAACAATTATAAAATATACTAAAAATCTAGACTTTATATTTATCATTTAATTAAAATCCAAAAATTAGGTTTATAAATAATTAAAATTCGAAAATTATACATACAAAATCAGAAAATATATTGTTGTATTTATAAAATTCGAAATTGTATAATTTATTTAGAAAATTCGAAAATAAAATAAATACAGGTTTAAAATATTTATTTAAATAAATTTTCCAAAAATAATAATCACAATTCAAAATTAATACTTTAAGGTCTAAGTTATAAAGTAATTTTAAAGAATAAAATTCCAAAATCATAAAAATTTTAGGAATTAAAAGATTTTATATCAAATATTTTGCATGTTTCAAATGCTAAGAAAATAAATAAAGGAAGACTCTCATTTTATACAATGCATGTAGTGTAATGCACAATTATTCACAAAAAATTCATATCTAATCTTTAGAAATCCTCTTCATAAAATACTAATTCACATAATAATTGCCACATAATTCATAATATCAAATATTTAAATAATAGGATTTACTAGGTCGTCGCGCTATCATTCTCTAAAAAATTAATCTACCCAGGTGGCTGACTCTCTCTCTCTCTCTCTCTCCCCCCCCCCCCCCCCCCTCCTTCTTGACTCTCTCTATCATGCATCAAGATAAAAATATATTTAATTGCGATATTTTCTAGAAATCACATATTTTTCTTCAATAATGAGGTCTATTCTCTCCTCACGTCAAAACTTATCTAATTTTGCTAAACATTTTAAAAAGTACAAATGTGAAAGAAAAAGGAACTTTAAAATAAAATAATGGCAATAGATGCATAAAATATTCTGCATTTATCCCGCTCCAAAGTCGGGTCTACAATTTTACCTAGAGTCGCAGGCCCACCAAGTCTTGGTCGGGCCTGGGTCTAATGTATTTTATTAGGTAATGATTGAGTTTGGGTTTGAATGAGTAAACACCTATCTAATGACATGCCTAAACTTGAGGAAGGGGCTACTCCTCCAATGTCTAAAATGCTAACAATTCCCGTAGATTGAATTGTGCGCCAATGTCTAAAATGTATCTAACGAAGGTAGGAAGTGCCCGGATTTAAATGGCAGAGATTGAGTTCAGCCTAATTCTTTAGAATAATGTTAAACCGGATCGTGTTGCTGATAATTGACAGGTGCCGCACAATGTTCTCTGCCTGAAAAGGCTGTCAAATGGTTTGAATATTGGAAATTTTGTGTAGAATCTAGAAGAAGAGAATGCGTGGAATGTTGAATATCATTTCTGGAAACTCTGCTTACAAACCAGAGCACTTGCTCTATCTATGGTTAGGAGAGGAGCTACCTAACTTGTACAAGTTTTAAGAAAACAAAAAACGAACTACTGCTAACTACTAAAAGCGCACTTTTGAATAAAGTGTACAAAAACACTAACTAGCTACCTAAATTGATTTCTGGAAATAAATATTAACAAATTTAACTAATGTTTTTCAAGGATATAAGAAGAATCATTTGGTACATGTATTTGGGTTAAATGTTGGTACATGCAGATATCAGAAAAGGGGGAAGCATGGAATTGATTCTAGTTCATGTATTAAGTTAGATTTTTGGCACTGAGCTCTTTAAAATTCCTATGCACTCAAATGGAGTTATTTGACGTGACTTCATTTCTATTCTCTCGTACAAATTACATGACTTTGCCATTTTGGACATGAGTGCTGTTTTATATGTTAGTTTTTCATTGATTGAAATGCCAGGTGCTGGTTTTAGGAAAAATCTTTGTCTTAATGTTGCTCATCCAATGTTACGGGAAAGGAAGTCGTACAAATGATTTTGTGAGGCCATTTAATAGGGCTGCTAGAGTTGGGCACAACTCCTCATGATTTTGTGATGTAACAACTCAAGCACCGACGAAGAACTTTGTGTGTCAACCGGTTTCATTGAGAATTGGCAATTGACGCTAACGTTATGTTATGGAACTCCTTGTTTATTTGAGGGAACAGGAAACAGAAATCTTGTCTAAAGAGCATACTGCTGTTGTGTGATGGATGAGTAGGAAAGAGCTTGTGAATTGTTAGACCTCAGTCTTGCGCTTGAAATATACAAATACTTGTTATACAGAGAGCTTGCTGGACTCGTGTTCGGTGCTTCATCTAATCATTATATGGGGATTGAATTCTCTTTTCCTGTGGGCTTATGCCGACTCTGCTAACAGAGGGAAGCTTTGGTTTCTTTTGTGATTACATATTCGTAATTTGTCTAAGAGATTAGCTTAGCTGCTTAACTCCAGGAAAGAGTTGGCTTTTCCTAATGTCCAAGCTTACCATCACCGAAACATAAAAGACAAAAAATGTCAACTCCTAATATTATTAAGCTGAGAAAGCAGTGAGTTGACTTTGGAGTTCAAGGTTCCAGGTTCCATGTACACTTTTGGAGAATGTTAAGAATTGAAATGTATTAAAGATTAATACTAATTAATAGCTCAAGAGTCAAACTCAAAAGGTGCACGACCCTCAGTTCATGTGTAGTTGCACACAAGAGTTTCGGTTAGTATATGAATAAAATAAGGATAAAATATAGTCTTTAACAAGTTTTTGCTGTATATTCTAACAACAAACTTGGACAATTCTATTTGATTACTTGCCATGCCCGTAAACAAACAACTTCGTTCCTCCACGATGAAGACTAAAGTGAACTAAAATATTAAGTGTAATGTGGCCAGCACGTCTGTAGTCTGTGCTTAGTGCTTACTGGCTGAGACGTGACCTTGCACATCTAAAGAAAAACATATCAAGTTAATGTCATAATTTGACTACCCTGTTAATCATATAAAAGTTGAATAGTAGAGTTTACTTACATGGTTTTCCTCACATTGTGGAGTAACCCATCCCTTTCCCTCAGTATAATGGGTTGATTTATAAAAATCAATCCTATTAGGTTCCACATTCTCGAATTTTAGTTGTTGACTCTGCGAAGATGAAATTTTTAGTAACATAAAATTAATATCTCCATAAATATATATATATATATATATATATATTTATCAATAAATAGAACAATAACTTACAAGCATATGGCGAGCAACTACAAAGGATCTAGATCCTTGGTTATGATTTGTCTTCATTTTTGATCGATTTTGTTGGTTTATTTTACATCTCTCCTACAAAAAAATTGGGTTAGTCATTATTAAAAAAATATAAATAGCAATATATTTCTTTTTATAAAGGAAAAATGTACCTGATATTTATGATCACTGAAAAGATTAGTGCATAAAAATTCCCAGTTCTCTTGAGTTAAGCCTCCAAATGATGGCCTGTTTTGTATAGCTTCCTCCAATTATGAGAATTTTTTAAAATGTTTGTTCAAATTATGACGTTGGTGTCTAATTCGATGTTTTAATATTTCCATCACACCTTCTATAGTCTCTTGGTCTGGATTATCGATTGTCAAATTCATCTGCACAGCAAATGGTAGATAAGAACATGAACATTTTGTGATTTTTTTTACAGTAATCTTTTATTTGTTTAATAAAACAATGATTTGAATTGAAGTAATACCAATTAAAATAGAAATTTTGATAATGATAGTGGAGCACTGTCTACGTTGAAGAAAACAATTATTAAGGAAAAACTAAATAATTTTATGACCTAGTAGGCTAAATGAATTTAATAAACAAAAATAATCAGTATTAGCAATTCTTGAAAAATAATAAAACATTTAGTAATATATATACCAAAATAGATGCATGCCATGTGTGACCCAAAAATTCTTAAAATGACCACTCATTTGCGCCCCCATTATAATATACGAAATTGAAAAATGGATATCAGAGAAACAATAAAAAATGGTCCATTAGACTGACGCTTGCCCTTTAAGCCTACTGAAAGAACATAAAATATTTTATAATTTATATCAATTCAAAATTAACGAAAATGAATCACAAACATTTTCGCGCACATTATCAACATTGCTAGCATGAATGAATAAAACAAAAAAAGAATATTTAACTTACATCAAGTTGATCAAAAGCCATCATCAACTCGGAATCTGTAAGATTTTTCTATTTCATAGGCACTGGCAATGACTCTCGAGCTAATTGTCCAAGCTCACTTAACAGTTTTGCAGACTCAACACTATTGACTGGCCTCCTTTTTTCAGGATCAATGTGGATGACTAATTTTTGTTTATTAATCTTGTTTAATTTTCGGAGACCTTTTCCTCGAGTTCGTCCTCTAACATTTTTCTTTATGGTAGAAGCTGCATCTTGTGAAAATAAAAATATGCAAGTTATGTAAAATAAACATAATTATATGCTAAAGAAAATATTAAATGAATTTTTATAAATATGAAACCTGAGTCACTAATAGGGGTTTGTGGAGTGGTAGGATTTTGTTCCGAGGGAGATAATGAATCTTGAGGAATCATTGTTCCAGAGAATGAAGCAGGTGGAGTTGGGGACCTATTTGTTGATATAGAAGCTCGATTCCGTACCACGTTAACCATGCTTCTAATGAATATCACCAAAGAAAAAAAAATTATATATATCTATACTATTATATATTTGAAGAAAGTCTTTTGACCAAAGTGTGCAATTTTGACTAAATTATCAATTCTTAGAATTTTGAATTAATTTTAATTATTAAAGATGAATTATTTGATTGGTTTTGAATTAATTGTTAATTTCTCTCTCTTATTTATTTGAGTCTACTAACTTTTCATATTTAATTCCCCCACCCCCCACCCTCTCTCTCTCCCTCTCTCTCTCTCTCTCTCACACACACACACACACATAAAATAACATGAAAATATAACAGTAAATTTCAATAAAACATATATAGATAATGAAAATTTTAATTAAAATGTTGCATAATATTATCAAATTAGTTATGATTTAAGAAATATTATGAATATAAATGTCAAAATAATGTTATTTGTGAAAATTTTCTCCTCAATATTTGGAAAACGTATTCAATTAAAACTTATATAACTCAAACTTGAAAAAATGTCTTTAATATGATATGTCATATCACCAAAATTAAATTATAATTTAAAAGGATTAAAAAATTAAAATGTGGACACAATATTATCTACAATTTGTTTATTTTTATCTTTTTATCTCTATCATTTTTTTATATAGTTTAACGCTATGTGGAAGTTTTATTATCCAATTTTTTTTTGTTCATTGTCGTATTTTTATCTTCAATTTTTTTGGTATTAAATTGTTAACATATTCAAATTTTATTTAGCTATTGTTATTTGCTTCTTTTTGATTGCATTATATCATTTTGTGGTTCATTAGATGTATAAATGTTTTATATGTACATTATAAAATGTCAACATCTAATAAATCACACAACGTGCATCTGATAAATCACAAAATGATTTTGACAGTGGTTTTTGACAGCAATTTGGTTAATTTTGACAAAATAAAATTTTCTTAAATTTTTAAATTTTTTATTTAAAAAAATGGTTTGCTAGGTCTTATAAATAATAATAACAACAATAATTAAAAACTTTATCGTCTCACTTATCCAATTTTCTGCGATTTTTGATTTCCACCAAGTAAGAGATTTTATAATTAAAATATTCATCAAAAAGTGAATTGATATTTGAAAGAAAATTATTTATCACAAAAAAAAAAGGATATGGAAGGAGATTTAAAATATTCACGACATTTAAAATAAATCTAACCCACAAAATATTTCTTCGGAGATTGTAGAAGGAGATTCACAACATTTGAATTAAATCAAGAGTAGTTGGTATTACTTAATTTAATTATTATTTTATTTATATGTTGTTGTTATTATTATTATTAATTATTCTTTTTTGTAAACTAAATTTTAATTTTAATTTATTTTTCGATGATTCACATTCTATATGTTTAGGTGTGTACAAAAAATATATTGTCACATATTCCAATGTGGATAATAATCCATTATTTTATGATTTATTAACTTAAAGTAGCTCATAATTTATCATTCATATTTTTAATATATCTAAAAATTTTATTTATTACTTTAGTTTTGATCACATATATAGATTTTAATTTTTTATTTTTGATATGATTTTTTGGGCATGACAATACTATTCTTTTTTAAAATAATTAATAGCTTCAAATATGAGTAAAATATTATTTATTTAACTATTGAACTACATTGAAAATTAGTTAGAGTAAATGTCATTTTAATAAGTAGAATATTTTATTTTTATCTTCTTATACAATACAATAAATTATGAAATACGTGCATAGCACGGGGTATATGCTAGTATATATACATGTATGTATACCAACTTTTTGTTTGATCAACTAAAAAAAAAAAAAAATCAGCATTATGATAAAAGTTAAGGAAGCTGACCAACTATAAATGAGGTCGAATTTATCGGACGTGCGAAGTAAATCAGAACATGGACATAATTCACAAGTCTTCTATCCCCCTAGCCATTGTTACAAATTTTGAGAAATAAGCCTGACCTAAGTTGGACTAAACAGAAAATTACAATTATTGAATTACAATAAATTCTCACAAGTATGATAGTTATTTGTTTCCATTCGTTGTTACCTCGTCAACTTGTAACTTTGCATTGAGAGGAAAAAAAAAAAAGATAATACATAAGAGCTCAAGACAACATCAAGAACTATAAACATCATGAATAATAGGAAATAAAAATAGAGTGAATTGTCATGTGGGCTAACTTTGACAGCTTATGTTCTTACCAGCAGGAAACAAAAACAGAGTGAATTATCATGTTGGCTAAATTTTGATAGCCTATATTCTTAGTAACTACCCAGATTCCGATTTAAACTGGGTAAAAGTAAAAATAAAAAACAGCAGCACAAATTGGTGCGAAGGAGTTTCATCATTAATATTGGGGATAGAGACAGTGGGAGAGGGAGGGAGGTGTACAATCAGAGTGCAATACGTTTTGGGTTCTAAAATCCCCAACAATCTTAGTACTTTTGGATATGATAAGCGAAAGGAGGTGGCAAAAGCAGCTTTTACTCAATTTATTTACCTTTTTGCATTCGGATCAATCAGTTCAATTAAATTCAAGCAATAAGATAAATTGAATAAATAAAAATAAAAATTAAAGTTCATGAGTCGACTCAACTCGTCTTACACCCCAGCTCAAAAAGGTCGAGCTTGAGTCGAGCTTAACTCAGCCAGCTCATTGAGCTCTTGAGCCGAGTCAGCTCGTCTTACACCCCAAGGGAGTATATATATCTATACTATTAATAAAGTTATTATGAAATGAAATTTGAGTATATATATCTATATTATTAATAAATTGTTTGAGGGGTTTTATAATCACATTGTTCTCGTTGGTGTCTTTTGGTGTCTTCACATTCATATATATTCTATCTTCTTTCTCTTTCCCCATTAATGCTATTGATGTAATTACAATATTGACCTTTTTATTTGTTTATTTATTGTATATTTTACTAATTAAAAGGGTAAAAGTGGCACAACAAAATTTGGTGTCTGAATTGAATCGATTTCATGTGAATTTTCAATTTTAGCCATAATTTTGTATATCTTTATTTATTAAACATAAACTTGAAGGACAAATTTTATAAAATTACACAAATAACCGCTATTTGTAAGATAAAAATAATTTTTTTTTTATAATAGTATATATAATTGTTAATTGTGTGGACTGTGGAGCCGAAATTTTGGGTAAAATTGGAATGTATAACCAGCAAAAATCGAAAAAGAAGGGGATATTGCTGAGTCATCATACTAGAGCCTTTTTTGAATTTTAATCTATGTGTGGTTATCCGGATAATGCAATTGATTGGTGCTTATATGTCCGCAAACGTCAGTTTCAATATCAATAATAAAATTTACATCAAACGTGATTGGTGGTTGAAGAAAACGTGATTTTGAAGACTTATGTCTGCACCCCATCCGCCACAAAAACACGCCTTCACCTCAACGCACTAAATATACATCAATAATAAAATTTAGGGCCAAAAAAAATCTCACCCCAAACAATCTTGCCCCAAAATATTATGCCTTATAGGTGGGGTTCGTACCCAGGTTAGTGATTAGGGATAACATTAAGCTTAAGTCCTCAACCAGTTTAAGATTTTTGATTTACTTGATACAAAGGATATAATAAACAAAATAAGACATAGCAGAGCCTCCAAATAATCAATATTTACCCAACGATGCATCATATAATTCACTAAACCTGTTATTTCTGCGCCACAAACACAAACATGACAGCAACACAAGCCCCATCATAGAATGTTAAAATTATTATGTAACAATGAAAGATAAATTTAAATAATTAACAGCAAGGTGTGGCTATGAACCTATACAAAACGAGAAAAAAAAAACCGACAAGGAAAAGCTAGAAAAAAATAAAAGTGAATTCAACTTAATCAAGTCACTATCATCATCTTCTGCTAAATCATATTCTTTCTCAACATCACAATAATTAAGTAGTGTATCATCTTCTTCCTCGACATTGTCTTCCAAAATATCGTAGACTTCAATCACATTGTCCAAGTCCTGAACAACATTAGCCTCAACAACTTCTGGATCAACATCATTTCTCATGAGGGACTTCATACCATCAATAGCAACTTGGATTGTTATGGCAGGTCCTAACGAATCATCTTCCTGATAAACCTCATCTTCTGCTAAATCATATTCTTTCTCAACATCACAATAATTAAGTAGTGTATCATCTTCTTCCTCGACATTGTCTTCCAAAATATCGTAGACTTCAATCACATTGTCCAAGTCCTGAACAACATTAGCCTCAACAACTTCTGGATCAACATCATTTCTCATGAGGGACTTCATACCATCAATAGCAACTTGGATTGTTATGGCAGGTCCTAACGAATCATCTTCCTGATAAACCTCATTATCCTCCTGAATATCTCCATCTTCTAGTTCCAAAGTGTCAAACACAAGTCGATGTTGAAATTTAATCACTATACGCCAGTGTTTCCCTAATTTCATATCATCAATGTAGAACACTTGATTTGCTTGACGTGCAAGTACATAAGGATCGCCTCATACCAAGTACGACTTGTGTTAATACTGGTGATATGCCCATCAACTTGCATAGCAAACTTCTTATTACCAAGATTAAACCACTGAGCTTTAAATAGAACAACATGGTTGTCCTTAATATAGTCTAACTCAATGATTTCAATAACAACGCCATAAAAATCAATGACATTATTATCATGGTAACCTTCAACCATAACACCACTGTTTTGTGGTGTAAGATGACTATCATGTTCCTTTGTATCAAACCTAACTCCATTCACTATACATCCTGGACACTTTTTCACAATCACATTAGGTCCACAAGCTAGTGCATATATTTCATCTTTGACCTCTTGTGGATTTTGATATCTCATATGCGCCAACTATCAAATTAAATAAAGTTATTGTTAACCCAAAATACTAAAATTAAGAAATGTTTTTTCAATATCAATAATTTTACTTACGTGTTGTCTAAACCACTGTGGAAATTGATCTTTGTGCCTCTCTTCTAAATTTGATAGACTTTCTTGCTTGAGTGCCTCTTTATGTTTCCTGTACAAATAAGAAAATACCATTTGTCCTCATATTATAAAGAAAGGAAAATATACTATGTTTTTTACCAAATATATATTACTTACTCTTTAAATCCATCAATTTCCTCACAATTACTTAGGATGTACCAATGAGCCATATCTAGTTCATTCTTCGCGAGCTCATCAAATTTTGCTGCTCCAAATGGTCGTAACTTGTGGGAGAAAACAGACAACCCACTATCAACTTCCATATCAAAGTTTCGCTCTTCCTTGTTAAAATTTGTTTCAATCCCATCAAGATACATAGAGCAAAATGTTAAACATTCATTGACAATATAAGCTTCTGTAATTGACCCTTCTGGACAAGCTTTATTTCGCATGTAACCCTTTAAAGTACCGAAAAACCTATAAAATAACATATTCAATAATAAATGTTACTACATTAAAAAGAAAAACTTGTGTATTCAAATAATATTATTATATATATTGAAATAAAATTATATCTTACCTTTCAATGGGATATATCCATCGATATTGAACCGGACCAGCTATTATAGCTTCCTGAGGTAAGTGAAATGCTAAATGCACCATAACATGAAAAATAGCGGGAGGAAAAATCATTTCAAGCTTACACAATATTGCAACAATGTCTTTCTCCATTTTCTGTAGGTCTTCAACTATTAAACTTTTACAACACAATCTTCGGAAAAAATCCCCTAGCTCAATCAAAGTAGTAGATATTTCTTCATTCAAACATCCACGAATGTCATATGGGAGTAGCCGTTGCAAAAGAACATGGCAGTCATGGCTTTTCAAACCAACTAACTTAGCTTCAACAACATTTACGCACTGAGATATATTAGATGCATATCCATATGGAAACTTTTTTGACTTAAGAAATTCACAAAATTCCCGCACCTCTTTCTTAGACATTGTATAAGATGCTGGTGGTACATCATATTTGCCATCATCTATTTCTTTAAATGCAATTCCTTTCTTATGTTCATATCCTCCAAATCTTTCCTTGCTTTGTATGTATCCTTCGTTTTTCTATCCATGCTCAATATCGTCCCCACTATGTTATCACAAATATTTTTCTCAATGTGCATTACATCAAGGTTATGCCATGGGAGTAATGTTTTCCAATAAGGCAGTTCAAAAAAAATACTCCTTTTAGTCTAATTCAAATCTTGTTTATCTCGTCTGATTTTCCTCAATTGGGGATGCTTTCCAGCTTTAGCACATGTGGCCCATATAGCAAATTATACTTCTTAATCTCTTTGAGCATGTATGTTTATTGCAAACGGGGCATGCCATATAACCCTTTGTACTCCATCCAGACAAACAACCATATGCAGGAAAATCGTTAATAGTCTACAAAAGTGCAGCATGAATTTGAAAATTTTGTCTAGAATGAGCATCATATGTTTGCACACCTTCTTCCCATAATTCTTTTAATTCATCAATTAATGGTTTCAAATATACGTCAATGTCCTTTCCTGGTTGCTGAGGTCCGGAGATGAGCAATGACATCATAAAATAAGACTCTTTCATACATTTCCAAGGAGGCAAGTTGTATGGGATGACAACTACAGGCCACACACTGTAAGAGTTACTCATATTACCAAATGGATTGAAGCCATCGGTAGCCAAGGCAAGTCTTACATTACGGGCATCATGTGCAAACCATCGATGCTTTTTATCAAATTCTTTCCAAGCTTTTGCATCAGCTGGGTGCTTCAACTCTTTTTCATTTTCTACGCGTTTATCCTGATGCCACCTCATATATGTTGTTGTTTTAGGTGACATAAACAATCTCTACAATCGTGGTTTTAAAGGGAAGTACCGCAGTATTTTATGAGGAATTTTCTTTCCCTTTCCATCATTAAATTTCCATCTAGATGCACCACAAATAGGACACTCTTGGTGATTTTCATACTCTTTCCAAAATAATGCACAATCATACTTACATGCATGGATTGCAATATATCACAGTCCTAATTCATTTAAAATCTTTTTTGCATCATAATATGATTTTGGAAGCGTTTCTCTATGAGGTAAAGCTTTCTTGAGTAGGCTTAGCAACATATTAAATGATTTATTGCTCCACTTGTTATACACCTTCAAATGGAGCAAATGTACAATAAATGATAGAGTTGAGAATTCCGAACAACCTGGATATAGTTGTTATTCAGCCTTCTTTAGTAGTTCAATAAAGGTCATCGGTTTATCTTGATGCTGATTTTCACTAATATGAGCATTACCACCGACATTGTTATACACATTTCCAAGATCAGCTAACAAGTAAAGTCACTCCATTTCTACGGTCCTCATTATCTTCCACCTCACCACTATCACAATCACCACTATGAACTCGATAAGTAGACCGTTCACCATGATAAATCCACCTAACGTACTTCATGTCTATTCCCCGAATAAGCAGATGGTCAAGCACAACTTGCTGGCTGTTAAAGTACGAGTTCAAACAATGTGTACAAGGACACATAATCTCACATTCTTTACCTAAATGTTCCTCCACGAACTTCGTGAATTCGTTAACCCCTTGCACATATTGACTAGAGAAACGTTTTGCGTTCATCCAACTTCTATTCATTGTAAATAACCAACTGTAACACAAATAATACATATCAAGTATATGAAAATTAATTAAAGCATATGAGGCAAAAGATATTTATTTAGAACAAATATATGAGAAAAAAGGGAAAAAAATATTTTTTTATATAGAAAGTTGACCGTTTTTTGATTTTGGTACACTAAATTAGGGGTGGCATATTTAGTACAACAAAGTCCAAAAATAATAACAATTTGGATACAACTTTTGCCGAAAATTATTATATATGCCAGAGGGCATAATTGCTGATATGATGCTAATTGGATATAGACACGATGCCATGTAAGGCAATTAAACATATAAATATTATGTTGCACAGAGGAACTTAAACATATATATTTAGATATACTATGTGGGATAATTAAGTAGATTAAATTATTATTTTATTTTAATATCTATATCTTATAAATAAATTGTTAGAACTTTTGAATTATTCTATGAGAGATCATGCACTCTGTATTAGTTGCTATTTTATTTGTCTTGTGTAAGGTATCAACTAATTGTAATCGATATTTCTTATATAAAATTTTTATTTTCAAGTAACAAATAATTATTGTATAAATTGTATTCATTGTTATATCAAAGTATTGTTTGTGGTTTGTCCTGAGGTGAGAAAAAATGGACTAGGATATTAGTTGCTTTCACATTTTTATAATAAACTGTGCGTTGTTTTGTTATTTTCCAAGGATTATCCTATAATCATTAGAGAGGAAAAAATAAAGAAAAAAAGAAAAAGAAAAAGCTCTTATCAAATAAAAAATATCAATGGCATTTTTAGAATTATGGCATAAATTTGAGGTATTATCATAAACACGCACAACACGCATGCTCCTTACGAATGACCACAAATACTCTTTGCTAAGTTTGAACCTAGAGTTATTATGAACAAGAAAGAAGAAAAACAAATTGTACGTCTAAAACAAGAAACATAAATTTGAATGATGTCGGGCGAATAATTTTTTTGAATGTTTTCTTCAACTGAAATTCAAGTTCAAAAATTTTTTTAATGAGTTTGAGTTTGACCACATAAGAATTTTTCGAATTGCGATTGTTGTAGCCGCAAAAAAACCACAGCCGCATCTTTAAATTCCGCAATAAAAAAAAGGGTTGCAACAAATGGAAAAATCTTTCAGCAACCCAGTAGCTTTTTGGGTTAGAAATTGTGTAAAACAAGTGGGAAATAAATAATAATCATTGCCCAGGGAAGGAGCTTTCTTTTCTTGGAAAAAAAAAAAAAAAGATCTTGGCTCATCTTTTTGAGCTTCAATGGAGGTTGTGGAAGGAGAAAAACAGAGCATTTTGAGTCCTTCAATGAAGGTTGAAAATGGGGTTCATAAAGTGGTGAATGAAATGGTTGAGTTGATTGAGAAAGTGGGGTCCTAGGGGGTTTCGAAAAACTCAGAGAAAAGATTGTTTCAAAAGGAGGTCTAAAAATCCCTCAAATTCAGGATTCAAATCAAATTTAATCATATCAGTGGTTCACCTCACAATCCAAAATTTCTGCCATTTTTGATCAGCACAATTTCATCAATAAGTAGTAAACCCACTAGCACTCATATTAATGCATCAAAGTTGAAATATACAGCCATGAAAGGTAAGGAGTTGAGGTCACATTACTTGTGACAAAGGTGGGAAATTAATTGCTGTATATATGCATAATATATACTAGTTTTTTATGTTGTGTTGCTTGACTTTTTGCATTGAACTCTTCTTGACAGTTGACATAGATGAATCATAGCAACATTAAGAAGAAATTTCTTTATTTTATTTTATTTTATTTTATTTTATTTTATGTTCACAGTCCAAACAAAATAAAATCACAAGTATAGGCTTGGCATTACCTATGTTGTCCTTTGGGCATTTTATCAAATAAATTGTATGCATGGATCAAAGGAAACAGATATAAAAAATTGAAGTAACAAACATAACTCAAATTGTAGATCTTTACTCAACTAACTCTTGTGTTTTCAACTCTTTTGGCTTCTATGCACCCCATGAATGTGATCAAACAAACAAACAATTTTCATCAAGAAACATTTACTCCAAATAACACAACACACTCAATCCAATAGAACAATCACATAAAAAAAGAATCTACAAAATCAATATAACCATAAGCAAAACACACAAAAAAACTCATAAAAAGACTAGCAGATTGTCAATGTTCCTAGCCTAGAAATAAGACTTGGGAGCAATACATCAGTCATTGTATTCTCTCACAAATCG
This sequence comes from Petrea volubilis, assembly GCA_026212405.1. NCBI lineage: Eukaryota > Viridiplantae > Streptophyta > Magnoliopsida > Lamiales > Verbenaceae > Petrea > Petrea volubilis. The sequence continues at coordinate 7,296,420 of CM047870.1, forward strand.
CAAGCAACACTATACAAGCACGTATAACCACATCAAAGTAGAAACGGCAACAGACAACAATCAAAAAAGAACATTGCTCAACGCACACACACACACACAAATTAAAGAAAGAGCCCAACTTCAAGAATCACAAATTCAGAGCACAACCCATGAAAACACACACCAAAGAAAGAAAAAAAAAATTGTCTACAATTGAAGAGGATGATGATGAAAATTCACCTGGACAATAGATAGAACAAAGACTCAGGCCCATGCAAAGAAGCGAGAGAATCGTTCGACCTGATGCGTTTCCTGAAAATTAAGCTGCTTGTGTTACGTTTCTAGTTGACAACTCTCTGTCTCGCCCCCTCTGTCTCGTAATAGTAATCTGTTTTTTTTTTTTTTGGTGAGCCTAATAATAATCTATTGAAAGCCTTTTCGAAACTTTATTTTCCTAGCTATTTATTAAGTGAGTTTCTTTCTCTCCTAATAGTACTCGGATTTTTATTTTTTTTTTCTCTCTTGGTGAGACTATTACTATGTCAAAAGCCTATTAAAGACACTATTTTCGTACTTATTTATTAAGTAAGTTTAATTTTATGGTAATCGTTATTAATTTTAAGAAAAAACAACTAAGAAGTTTGATTTTGTAAATTTTCATAAGCTAAGATCAAAGTTCAATAAAAAAAATTATACATATATTAATTATTTTAAGATATTTCTTAACATTATGATAATAAATTTATACATATATGTATAATGAAATTCATGGGGCTTTTAGATATGAAAATTTATTAATTATTTTTACTATTTTTATTTGTATAGTTTTTAATAATTTACGACATAATATTTTGTGTCTAAAAGAAAGAAAAAAATTTGCAGTAAAAATTCCAAGCAATTCGCAACGAAAAATTTCATCTAAATTCTCAAATTACATTTTAGCACGAAACATTTTGCCCCCAAAAGTACACAATTATTTTACAACAATAAATGTCGTTCGTTATTTGTATCTATATTTGCAACAATTTATTTTGTTGCCGAAGATGATACAAGTGCTACGACAATTTTCGTTGAGAAAAATTTAACTTATTGGTGCGTCAAAATTTCGTTGCCAATTAGTAGAAAATATTCTCAACAACAATATTCGTTGCTAGTTAGTAAAAAGTATTCTCAACAATAAAATTTCGTTGCATAATAATCTTTATAGACTACAAATAAATTTTGTTGTAGAAACTCCAATTTTAGCTACATTTTCATGCCATTGCTAAAACACACATGCTTTTGCTACAAAATATTGTGTTGTGCTATAGAAAAATCGTGGCCAAATAAATTTTGCATTCAACGATCCATGGAAACTACACCTTTTGCAACAAGACATATTTTCGTTCTAAAAGAATAACTAATAAACAACAAAAGTAATTTTTCGTTGCCAATACTTAACTTATGGCAACGAAAATAGTATTGTGACAACATAAATCATTGCAAATTTTATGTTTTGTTGTAGTGTGTGTTGGTGCAGGTTTTACATTATCTAACAAGAACAAGAAAAATGGCCCTGATGGAGGTAAAGAGTCGAAGGACTCGGCAATGGCTGATGAAAATATTAGCTCGGGCTGGGATGCGGGCCCCATTTCTCAGCTTCCGTTGGCTGCAATGCTAAAATCAGGAGAGGTATATCATCTAATTCCTGAGCAGCTACAGCAGCACATGGTTGAGAGTTGCAATGGCCAAAGAGTAAAGATAGTGGTCACCAAGAAGCAGTTGTAGCTGCTAAAGAAAACTGCGGAGCAGCTACAACTGAGACATATCCAGCTTCAGTCCGTGCGGAAAAGGGGCAAGAAATGGAGGCCATCTTTAGCTACAATTACAAAACTATAGAATGAACTAAGGTGATGTGGTCGGATTTGATGGTCGATCAGGTTCACTATGAGCAAATGTATAATCCGAGCAAATGTATCCGACATTATCCAACGGTCCAAGTAAAAGGTATGTGAGTGCTGGTCGTGTTTTATTCTGCAAGGATGAAACACACATGAGCCTAACCGGAAGTGCCTCCGGCGAAGATCCTCCGACGCTCAAGTCAGTATTCGAGCTAGGATTCGGAGGGTGAGATAATGCGTAATGTGAATTTAGAAAGCTTATTCTTATGAACATTACTGACCTGCTATTTATAGAAATCAGAGACAGATGGGCCGGACTAGGGCAGGATTAGCCCAACCTCATCGTTTGTACAGAGGATATTCCTAGGTGCGCTAGTGGATGTACCGGGTACAACCATTGTTAGGGACGGTTATTTTTGGGACTGCCTAGAGGAGGGAGGGGGACCACCCGAGGAGGGTGAACCCTCGTCGGAGGACTCCCACGTGAGGTCCGCAAAGACACTCGTTCTCGTCATGGATCCGTGTAAGCCATCATAGGATTCCGAGAATCCGGTGGGCACATGGCGTCTGGAGGAACAGGCATCGCATGTGTTTTCCAACCACATGGCGTCCCGTTGTTGGACATATGTCATGAGCTGGCACCCTCTAGTTTACGTGATGCTCAGACTAACAAGGGCCGGGCAGATCGTGAACTTGAGGAGCCTCAGCATAGCGTGTCCCGAGCGATCGTCCGATCATGGATTTGGTGGTAAATTTGAAATTTAGACAGTCGAAATTTGACCATTGGTAATGATTGTGGGAGGTGGTTGGACTTCCCAAGGAGCGTTTTTACCTCCCTATAAATAGAGGCTCCGGGCGAGGTCTTTAGAATATCAATTTTAGCTTCGAGCGGAGAAATCATTCTGAGCCTAAACTTGAAAGCACCGAGCACATCGGAAATTCTTCGAGCATCCCAAACACTCTATTCGACTAGCCAAACTTAGGTACTCCTCTTCCTTCCTCCTTTCCATTTCTGAGTTTCCTTTTTGTAAAAACTTCCTTAGATAAACATGAGCGGATCTAACGGTAGTAATGATAGTCAAAATAGGGTGGTGGGATCTCCATCCGAGAAAACACTGAGTGATATAAGTCTATTGTCATCTTCGGGCGCTGAGACATCATTTGGGGAGGAAGCGGGTGTTAGGGCATCTTCTCGATGCCCCGGCGAGGCGAGCATGAGCCAGCCAAGAAGGGGCGCAAAGAGCCAGAGCATAGTAGAGGAAATGAGGTAACAAGTGTTCGCCGAAGGTGGGAATGACCTTCTTGCGGTGGGAGATTCGTCGGATGTGTTGGTTCTGATGTGGAAGGAGGTGGTTGAGGAGGGCCATCCTCCGAAGGCTCCGACTTGTCCGAAGAAGAAGGCTATTGTGGCAACCAGACAACCATAAGTTAGGGAAACATCATCGCCCACAATTCTGGTGGGGACATTCAAAATGTGATGAACCACTACATCCACTCTCCTTTCGCCACAATCTGGCCTACTAACGAGGACTCCATCACCAATCCACATTTGGGATGCATCCCCGTCTATTATTCATATACCGAGAACAAATTTCGATTCCCCATTCCAGCCTTCATATCCTTAATTCTTAACCAGTTAAACATTAGCCCGATCCAATTGACCCCTAACTCGTATGCCTTGATCTGTGCCTTCGTTGTATTCTGTCGTTGCACTAGGGATAGACCCTCGATAGCCAATTTCTTCGACCTTTTCCAAATAAACTACTCCAGTCGATCTTCTCCTGACGGTGAGTTAAATTGCTTCTTCGCTACGACCTCCTCCTCATATGGGAGCGATTGGAAGCAGAAGTGGTTTTTTGTACACTCCAGTCACGAATGGCCGGTCAGAAGGTTCCACAATCCTGATGTGAAGAAGCTATCCCTATCCGAGCTCAGATTGGCGAGTTAGACAAGGGAGTGGGTCTTCGAACATAAAGGTCGGGGGTGCATGTGGCCGATCTTTCTGACTAGTGAGAGATTTTTGGTAAAGGCCGGCCTCTCCCCAGCCCACTTAGAAATGAAAAGCATAGTTTTTGGTATCTTTTTAATCAGAATTTTCTTTTGTCTTTGTTGTTTTGTTTTGCTTTGTTGTTTAATCGGATAAAATTCCAATCGACTTAATCTTACTTGCATGTTCGCAAACTTTGGAGATGGCCAGCAGATCTTTGCTCACCAAGGCATCTGGTTCCAAGAGGCGCCCATCTCCCGACAGGGCGCGAGCCCTGAGGCATCTATCGAGGCCCGAGGGAGGGGTGCCCTTGTCGAACCCTCTATCAGAAAGGAGAGATCCCACCCCGGCCCCAGCCCGGGTCGAGACGGTCGAGCTCAAGGAGGACACTCCACAGCTTTTAAGAAAGAAAAAGAAGCACCAGGTGCCTCTTCTGACCCGAAGAGACCCCAGTCGAAGGGGCCCGCTCTCGGCAAGATGGCTTTCTTGTATACCTCCGAGGAGCTGGAGGTAATGAACTTCAACGGGGTGGTTGAACCGCGGTTTGGTCTGAGACATGGCGACCTATCCAACAGCAGGGTCCTGGCCGGAGACTTCCCCAAGTTGAACATGTTGTGTTGGCAGAGCAACATATTCAAGGCCGACCAGTAGGTGCTCACAGAGCTCGACGATAGGAAGCTCGTCCAACATATAGGTGACACCTTTATCTCCATGGAGAATACCATGTTCAACACACTCCGATGACTGGAGATCAATCATGACCGTTGTGATCGGGCGGAAAGAAAGGTTCGAGGAAGCAGCCTCCAGAGAGAGCTTGAGGAGGAGTGACAGAAGAATGAGGTAGGGAGATCGAGGAAGAGCGGGAGAAAACCCGCTAGTTGAAGGAGAAACTGAGCAAACTCGAGCTTGACTTCAAGACAAAAGAGTCTGAGCTCGAAGATCAAGTCCGTCAGTTGAAGCAAAAGGCCAAAGATGTAGCTGCCTGGGGGGAGAAGAAAAGCTGTCGGGAAGGAAAGGCGGAAGCCAAAGCTGAGTTCCATCTAGAGATCCCTAACCTCTACGGCCGTGGAGCGGTTCGTTCGCGGCCCGATTTTCGAGTATGCAACCCTCATCCATGGGGCCAAAGACGTCCAACTCGGATTCGACAAGGCGTTCAACCAACTGAAGGCTCGAGGAGTCATACCCTCGAAATTTCCGATGAGGGGTTACGGTATGCATTTAACTGATGCCGGGGAAGAAGATACCAGTGATAAACAACTTCCCGCCTTCGAGAACGCGGAGTTCTTCAGGGTGATCTCAATTGTTCAACGAAAAATTCCGCAACGAGGAGAACAAACTTCTGGGTAGGCTGCTTTCCCCGGACGTTGAACCTGATGATGTGGTCGTATTGGACCCGGGAGAGTCTGACCATGGGGCAACCAGCACCCCTATAATAGAGGAAGGTCAGGGGACGAGGAACGGCCCGACGACAGAAGTGGCAGCCTCCAAAGGAGTCGAGAAGGGAGATACTTAGATAGCTAATTTTTCCTTCCCCCCCCCTCCCTTTTTGCCTCCAGAGGAGTCGATGATGGAGATGCTTAGATGGACAATTTTTCCTCCCCTTTTTTTCTTCGCTTTTTTATAAGTTCGACGAGGTTGTAAGTTTTTTCTTGTTTATCAATGATATTCATCATTTGAGGAACATATTTTGTTTGAAATTCGTTACTTGTAGTTTCAATTTTTTTTTATTCATCAATGGAATTCACTCTTCGAGGAACGTCACTTTAAGGTTGTAAATTCGATCAAGTAAGACTGAAACTAGTTCCAAAGTAAACTTTGAAATCAACTGCGTAAAGTTTGAGACAATTCGATTTAAAACATAAAGATATACAAATCTCGAGGATTATACAATAAAACACTGAGTAAAGAAAGTTCCCTGATGATGCAAAAATCCTAATGGAAATGTTATACAATAAAACACTAAGTAAAGAAAGGTTGTGTTCGATGAAGTAATTAATATCCAATCAAGAGAAATCCTTACGCATAGAACCTTTTCAGGTTCGTGGCGTTCCAAGGCCTGGGGAGCTCTTTTCCCAACATGTTTTCAAGACGATAAGTGTTATTTTTGCATATTTTAATCATCCTGAATAGGCCATCCCATTTGGGATCCAACTTGCCCACTAGGTGGGAGGCCTCTACCTTCTTGGTCAATAGATCCCGGATCTGAAATGTTTGAGGATGGACATGGCGATTGTGGACGCCCAAAACTTCTCCATTCTCCATGAGATAGCTCGTCTCCTATCGTCAGTGAAGTCGAGCTAGAACAAGCGAGCCCCTATGTTGGTGATTTCATCGAAGTGTGCGACCCACGCAGAGGTATGCAACACTTCAGCAGGTATGACGGCGTCGGACCCATAGACCAGGGCATAAGGGGTGTCGCTTGTTGCGGTCCGCGGGGTTGTTCGGTATGCCCAAAGCACGCCCGGGAGCTCGTCGGTCCAATTACATCGAGCATCAGCCAGTGTGGTCTTAAGTCCATGGAGAATTGTCCGGTTGGTGACTTCGACTTGGCCATTAGCTTAGGGCTTCGCCACTAAAGTGAATCGCTGCTCAATGTTTAGGCTCAACACCACTCCCTCACCCGATGGCTTTGGAATTGGGTCCCGTTGTCGGAGATAATAACCCTAGGGAGTCCGAAGTGGCAGATGATGTTTTTCTAGATAAAAATTTTGATGGTTGAGTTAGTGATCTTGGCCACGGCCTCCGCCTTGTCGCATTTAGTGAAATACTCCACGGGGATGATCATGAACTTCCTCTGACCTGGGGCTTAGGGTAGCGGTCCGAGGATGTCAATCCCCTATTAATCAAAGGGCCTAGAGATTTCCATATTTGCCGGATGGTGGATAAGGTTGGCGTGCATTTGGCATATCTGGCATCTTCAGACAAAGTCTAAGCAGTTCCGCAAAAGGGTGGGCCAAAAGAATCCTGCTTGGGATACTTTTTTGGCCAGGGACCGCGGTCCGGTGTGGTTTCCACAGTATCCTTGGTATATCTCCTCGACCACCTCCATCACCTGTTGCTTGCTCAATCATTGTCAATGAGGCCCCGTCAAAACTTTTCCTAAACAAATGTCCCTACCTGTCCAGAGCATAGCGGGAAGCTTGTTATCTGTATCTCTTAGCCTGAGCGGGGTCCTCGGGGAGAACTCAATTCTTAAAATAAAATATCAACTCGGAAATCTATTCCTCGGGGGGTTCGATGGCAAGTACATCCTGGGTGGACTCGGTTCCGATCAGGGGCACCGATGAGCTTAGCATGGTTGTTCGCCTTTCCTTTGTCCCTCTTAGAGAGCTCGCCAGATTCGATAGTTGATTCGCTCTCTCATTTTCCGCCCGTGGTACCTACTCTAGCGCGAACTTCGCAAATATTTGTTTCAATTTGTTGACCTCCTTGAGATATTTTGTCATTGACGTTTCCCTTGCTTGATAGTTCCCATTGACTTGCTTGAAGACTGGTTGAGAATCGATCAAGGCTTTGAGGTCTTGTACACCTTCATCGAACACCAGCTTCATCCCAGCGATCAGGGCCTCGTACTCAACCTCGTTGTTCGAGACTAAAAATTCTATGTGAATGGCAACATCGAACTCAATGCTGAGCTTATCGGGCAAATAGATCCTGGTCCCTCCTCCGGAGGTCATGGAGGAGCCATCGACTTGGAGAGTCCAGGAGGTCATCTGACTTTTCTTGTTTAATGAGGTCATTTCAATGATGAAGTCGGCCAGCACCTAGGCCTGTATCGCCATCCGAGCTTGGAATTGAATGTCGAATTCCCCAAGTTCCATGGCCCACTTCACTAATGCAAGGGCTAGTCAACACTTGCCTCAGAGTTTAGTTTGTCAGAACGATGATGGTGTGGGCTTGAAAATATTGCCTCAGCTTACGGGCTGAGTGGCCCAAGGCAAGGGCTAACTTCTCGATCTCCATGTAATCTCTCTTAGGGCCCTGAAGGAGCTTGCTCAAGTGATACACGGGGCAATGAACCTTGCCTTCCACGTGGACCAAATTCGAGCTGACGATATTCGAGAAGACAACCAGGTAGACATAGAGTAGCTTTCCCAGAACAGGCTTCGACAGCAACAGGGGTTCGGACAAATATTGCTTCAATTTGATCAGGGCATGTTGATATTCCTCGGTCCACTTCCAATTTGAACCACCCTCAAAGCCTTCAAAAATGGGAGGTTTTGATCTGCCGAGTAGGATATGAACCTGTTGAGCCCGATTATTCTCCCTACCAATCTTTGGACCTCCTTCACAGAGCCAGGGGGCTCAATATCGAGGATGGCCCGTGTTTTTGTAGGGTTGGCCTCAATCCCTCAGTGGCTAACGATGTAGCCGAGGAACTTACCTCCCCGGACCCCGAATGTGCACTTATTGGGGTTTAGCTTCAAGTCGTACTTTCTCAAGATTTCGAAAGTTTGAGCAATGTGTCCTCTATCATCGGACTCCCATTTGCTTCGGACGATCATATAATCCACGTATACTTCAACTGTCTTGTTGATTTCCTCTTTAAACATGAGGTTGACGAGCCTCTGGTATGTTGCACCAGCATTTTTCAGCCCGAAAGGTATCACGAGAAAGTAGTATATTCCCATTGCGACAACGAAGAATGTCTTACCCTTATCCTCCTCAACCATGTAGATTTGGTAATAGCCCTGGAAGGCGTCCATCATGCTCATCAACTCGCACCCCGCCGTTGAGTCCACTAGTTGGTCGATCCAGGGAAGCGGGTAGTGATCCTTTGGATAGGCCTTATTGAGATCGGTGAAGCCATTGCACATCCTCCAATGACCATCTCCCTTAGCGACAATGACCACATTGCATAACCATTCTGTGAACTGAATCTCGATGATATACCCAGCATCGAGCAGATTATTCACTTTTTCCTCGATGATTTGATTCCTCTCTTCATAGAAAATTCTTTTCTTTTGCCTGACGGGGTTTGATTGACCGGTCAACGTTCAAGTGATAAACAATGACCTCGATCGAGGTCGATGCAGGAAAAGTTGGAGGCCTTCCACACGAACACATTGACGTTCGCCCTTAAAAATTCGACAAGGAGCACCTCCTGGGCAGGTTCAAGGTGAGTGCTGATCCTGGTAGTTATGCTCAGATCTTCTACTTCGAGCTCGATAGTTTTATATTCCTCCGTGGGTAAGATTTTGCTATCTTCAAGCCTCCTCCGCTTAGCGGGGTTCAGCTCGGTAGATTCGAGGATATCTGTAACCACAGGTCAGAGGGGCGTGGGACTCCGTTTCCCTTGTTGAGTATGGAGTAGCACTTCCATGCATCGAGTATGCAGCAGATGACCTTCCTGATCCCAGTAGGGGTAGGGAACTTCATCTTTAGGTGGTAAGTCGAGACCAACGCTTTGAAAGCGTTGAGCGCAGGGCGTCCAAGGATCATGTTATATGCAAAAGGGGCGTCGACCACCAAGTAGGAGACCATCAGGGTCTTCCTCCTCAGGGCCTCCCCCAAGTATGTGGGGAGTTGGATCATACCGAGGGGAACAACCTCGGATCCCCTGAACCCTATCAACGGGGTCTGGATGGGAGTGAAGTGACCACTCGCCAGATCTATCTTTGCCAGGGTGGAGGCAAAGATAATGTCGGCCGAACTCCCATTGTCGACCAAAGTTTTTGTTACAACGTTATTGGCCACATCCAATGTGATAACCATCGGGTAGTTGGGGGCATGTTTGAGACCGCCCGTCATTGGGATGTGGTCAATGTCCCGATCAGAAAACTGCAACGATTTTTTCTCAGATGCTTCTCTTCCGGATATGGCGTTGACTTGCATCTTTTCATGATGGTAACGCTCCTCGATATTGTACCAATCTTGGTGGAGGTGTCTTTCCACCTATTTCCTCCTATTCTTCGTGTCCCCGCCGCTTGCCTCCCCCCCTCTCCCCCCGTAGATGGTATGAATCATGCCACGGGTTGGGAGATTATCCTACGTGGCGGGCCACTTGTCAGCCCGAGGAGGGCAAGTACGGCCCTTTCGAGGTGAATAAGATCTTTCCCTCCTCGAGGATCCTGAGTCATCTTCCACGGAGGACGGGGAGCGATGTCGACGGCAACCCTCGTCTTTGTGGCCTTGGCCTTTCTTGACATATTTTTTGATCTTCAGGTAGCCTGTATCAATTAGACGTTGAATCTCTTTTTTGAGGGTGAAACACCCCTTAGTATCGCGGTTACCTATCTGTTTGTGGAAGGCGCAGTACTTGTTTCCCCTTTTGAGGGCACTATTCTTGTCTTGTATCTTTCTTGGCCTTTGGAAGATTGTAGGGTCGTTCACATTGATTGTAGAGAAAATCTCCTTCCTTAATATCACCAAGGGGGTGAGGTCGTTGTCTCGTCTGTGATCCTTCTTTTCTCCGACGTCAGGCTTTCTCTTATATCTCATGTCCTCTACGTTCATGTACTGTTGGACAATGGACATGACCTTTTCCATGGTAGCCAGACACTTTCTAGCCATGTGGTTCGAGCATGACTGATTCCTTATTGTGCCTGTTATACGTCAAGAAGAAAGTCCATCTAAACACTCTCCACTTTGAGGAGCTCAGAGTTGAAGCGATTGAAAAAGTCCCTCAAAGACTTGTTGTCCCTTTGTCAGATCTTGTGGAGATGGGATGGTGGCAATTTCGCCTGACTCGTCATTTGGAAATGGTTGACGAATTTTATCACCAAATCGATGAAACTCTAGATCGAACCTGGGGCTTGGCGGACGTACCACTATGAGGCCATGCCTTGGAAGGTCGTGATCAGCAGCTTGGTCGTGAAGTCGTCGTCGATCATATGGACACGTATGGCGTGTTTGAACTATATCAGATGCTCACTGGGATCGGCCTCCCCGTCGTATTGAGGCAGGTTAGAAGGATCCTGACTCCTCTAGGTGCCCTGGCCCTTTGGAGGTCATGACAGAGGGGATCTACCTCATTGAGTGTGACGTACCTCTAAGCAAATCCCTACTCGGATCGTGCAGACACCTCCTCGAGCCTACGATGAAGGTTAACTCCCCGATGTCTTCTCGGGCTCTCTTCCCCGACGGACCTCGTTGATCCGCCTCTGAATCTCAGTCGCCTGGTTGGAGATTTTCTTGAGGTGCTCTCTCTGACTCTGGGCTGGGTTTCACGATGATGCCCCTACGGAGGACTCCGCTGCTTCCTCGACAATTTGAGGTGGTGGGAACCGTCTCTCTCTTCGAGTTCCCTTCCTGCGGGAACTCGCTCACACACACGTGCGTCATCCCGCTCGGCATCGGCTATTCGAACGCCGCACGGAGGGTGAATCTCATCCCTCAATGGGAGAGGGTCCTCAGTAGTTGCAACCCGAGCGGGGTTCGGGTCCTCCCTCCCACGAATCTCACGTAAGACCAGGTTTTGCCCGATGTGCGATGCAGGCGCCGCTTCGGTGGCCTGTTGAACTGGATAGGGCGGAGGGTTGTGCGGCTCCATTGTGTTGATGGTGATTTGCGCGGCCAAGGGGTTGTTCGATTCCCCTAGCTCTATTCCTGTTCGACGAGTGTTAATCATTTTCTCATTTGCTTAAATAGGGGCCCTTCCTCTAGCGCTAAAATGATGTGGTCGGATTTAGTAGTTGATCAGGTTCACTCCGAGCAAATGTATAATCCATGTAAAGGTATCTGATATTATCCAACAGTCCGAGTAAAAGGTATATAAGTGTTGGTCGGGTCCTATTCTGCAAGGATGGAACACACGTGAGTCTAGCCGGAAGTGCCTCCGACGAAGACCCTCGGATGCTCAAGTCAGTATTCGAGCAGGGATTCAGAAGGTAAGATAATGCGTAATGTGAATTTGGAAAGCTTACCCTTCTGAATAGTAATGACCTGCTATTTATAGAAATCAGAGACAGATGAGCAGGACTAGGATGGATTGGCCCAGCCTCATCGTTCTTATAGAGGATATTCCTCGGCATGTGCTAGCGAATGTGCTGGGTACAACCGTGGCAGGGAGGGGGACCATCCAAGGAGGGAGGGGGACCACCCGAGGAGGGCGAACCGTCGGAGGAGGACTCCCATATGAGGTCCGCGGAGATGCTAGTTCTCATCATGGCGAGATGGGGATCCGTTGAAGCCATCCTCGGATTCCATGGATCCGGTGGGCACATGGCATGTGGCGGAACAGGCGTCGCATGTGATTTCGAGCCACATGGCATCCCATTGTTGGACCTATGTCATGAGCTGGCACCGACGTGGCAGAGGCAGACTCCACCACGTCATAAGGAGACTACATTCTTGCTTCGTTTGTGGGCCTTTCTTTCTTTCTTTTTCTTTCCCCTTCTTTTTCCCGCCCCAGCATGGCACAGCTTCACTGTTCTTGTTTCCTATACGGGCTTTGTTTTTTATCCCCACTCCAGCATAGCTCTGCAACCCCAATTTTCCATAGGAAGCTACATGTTAAGGGTGGACCTAGGAAAATTGAGAGGCGACGAGGTTTCTGTATTATCTTTTTCTTCATATTGTACTTCTCTTGAACTCCACAAAGAATCCTGAAAATCTGTTGCTCTGGAAAGAGCAGTTGTTTAGAAAAAGAAAAATGATGTAGGAAGTTGTAACTACTTTGCAAGAGGATTTGATCTTATCATTTAACATGAATTTGATCTGTTGCTTTCAGACTCGAGTTTTATTGCAACTGAATAAACAAATAGTTTATTAAGTAGTAGAATGTTTATACAGGCAAACAGGTGAATGAGACTAATTATGAACAAAATCACACACTACAACTAATGGAGCTAGCTACCAACTCGCCATTTCCGCAATTCTAACATTATTTCTGGTATCAAGCAAGTAGCATCATTCAAATGGCTGGGTAATTACATTGTAGAAATCATAAAACACACTGTCTAATGCTGTAGTCACTTCCTTATGGTTTCCAAATTTATCCCGGAAAAGTATCTTCAATAAGCATTGATGGACCTCATTAATGGAAAACAATAGGAGTTAGGAATTATGAGAAGGTACATTGAATCTTTATATGACGGACTGGTATAAGAGAATATAGCCAATCTTTTGAGTGAGTTTGTGTTTCTTATCTTCTCATCTACTTTTGTTAATGCTGAATCCTTCTCTCTTAGTGTTGCTTCTCTCTTCATTTCTTCGACTCTACTTGTATGGCTATAGTCAGTGTTTCAACCTTTTTCATGAGCATCTGGAAAGACAAAATATATCATGCGTGATGACTTAACATGCTTATCGACGCACACACACCCCGAAAAACACATAGAGAGATGTTGCTGGTAACCTACCCTGATTTCTTCATCTTTAGAAAACAAAGTACTCTCTTTTAAGTCGCAAGCTTTCCTCAAATTTATGGCTTCGTTCTGAAGCCTGTCTGTTTGGGCCCAAAAATGAATTTTTGTATAAATTCGGAGTGGGCTGATTTTGGTCCTTTTCGCCACGCTGAAATGAATTAGTAAGGCTCAGGCCACTTCGACGCGTCCACAGAGCCCATGTTGGAGGCCCAGGCCGGAATGAAATCACGGCCCATGGCCCAGTCGGCCAAAAATATAAAAATAGAAAATAGATAATAAATTTAAATTCAAACCCCTCACTTTTAGGGGTTGTTAGATGGAAAATAACAGATTGGCTAAAAATAGGCATTGTTATACCTGCACATGCCTAAAATAAAGGCCATGTGTTGGCTGAAAATTTAAATTTCAAATGAGATGGCATAACTGCCATCGCAACAAATAAGGAGGTCCATCCATTTCAAATAATCAAGTCTTTTGAAGTCTTTCGGCTCCAAGAATAAAGGGATACAGTTGCAGCTTGAAGCCTATAAAAGGAGAGCTGGATTCTTCATTCATGAACACAGACAACGTCAATCAACAATCAACACAACTCTCTCAATCAAGAAGTCCACACTTCTCTGATTTATTAGCTTAAGTGAACAAAGAATAGCTTTAGTTCAAGTAGGTAGAAAACCGCTACGGGTGTTTGTAGCCATACCTCATTCGGCTCGAAGTGAGGATATCAATGCACTCATTCCGTAACGTCACGAGATCGTAGCCATCACTCACTCGGATTGGGCCCGGTTTGAGGTGAGATATCAATGCGACGGAGTGGTATCCAGCATTCATGTCGAGCGCATGCATGAAGAGGAGTACAGACGGAGTCAATCAATGCTCGTCGGAGTGAACAGCCTCTGAATACACCCACAGGTAGATATGGCCGGAGTCGTCAATGTGACCGGTTTGTAGCTAGAGTTCTTAAGAACTGCTCAATGCATCTCTATCATAGATATGGCCCGAGTCATCAATGCGTGTGTTTGTAGTCGAGTCCTGTAAAGTCCATTTGGCGAGTAGCTATCATCTTCGAATTTATTTTCTCTTCGATTTAAACTTTTCGACCCTTTTCGATTTTGAGAGTGCTAAATTGTTAAATCCTACATTGAGTTGTAGGCAAGTAGAACCTCAGGGGTAGTGTTTGCCTACTCCGATTCAATCGTTTTTCAAATAGAAGTCTTAGGCACGTTACATTTTTCATTTCGAATTGTGTTACATCTTTGTTTTCACTTCGAACTACACTTTTTCACTTCGAAACACAAGACTTCCACTTGTGTTATCCTGCACACTGGCACGCCCGCACCCGAACACGAGAAACATCACTTCGAATTGGCTGTTTTCCAATCGAACTCAGCCGGTTCGAACCCTGAGCGGCCTCTTTGGTGGGGCCGGAGAAAATTTATGCAAACACTGTCGTACAAAAATCCTGATACCACATCTTCACAGTCAATATCAGCTGTCTCATAACCATTCACCTCCTTGCTGCCGTCTTCTCTAACTTCCCCATTGTTGCATTTTTCATCAGTGGCCATGGCATTTTTGTTCATGTCTGCATTTTCTTTTTGACTATTGCCAAAAACCTTATTTCTAGAAGCCCACAAGCTCTTTTTCAGCAAATTTTCTCCGGAAGAACTTTTCTTTTTCGAATTGTTAATTGGCTTCATCTCGTGTTTTCATCCGTTAGTTGCATTGAGCTTTTAGTGATGGTGGATGCTCTAGGTTGTGATTTAGATCTCTTTCTCATTCTGGTGTTACTTGATAGGATTCCCAAAGAAGTTACTGGATTTTTTGTGGTTGGGGGATCCGAAAGCATTGGTACAGAAAGTAGGCACATGCTTTAAGCCTTCTTCGATTGTTTTCAGCCTCAAATTCAACTTTTCCTAAAACCAAATGGTTTAACATCCTTAATTCACATAGACAAGAGCTAACAATCTTATAGGGTTCAAATTTGTGGCTGAAATGATGCTTTAAGTGCACCTTGATTTGTGCTTCTGCCTTGACAGCTCTATCTGAGATGGTTAGTTTTGTCTTTTAACTTCTGCATCTCTGCCTGCAACATAGAGGCCTAACAGTTAAGAGAAAAACCAAAAGCATCCAATAAATTTCTCTAAACCAGAAACATTTAGGTTCTAGATATGCTGATGAAAATCTTCAACATCATCAAGATCCAAAGAGATGGGTACTTGGGCAAGAACACATATCGTTTCATGGGCATACCTGTAACCATTTTTTCATAGGCATAACTTTGTCATCGTCATCCTTCCACTTATTAGCTACCGCAGTAGCTATTCGATTAGCTGAAATTTTGGCTCTTTCTAGTTCCCTTTCCAGCGTCCTTTTCTCCTCCTACAAAGTTGAAGAAGAATAAGGTCAGTTGACATCAAATGTGTAGAGCCTACTAATAAGATTGCAATTTTCCCGAGGCTTTGTAAGTAATCATATAATTGCATAGAACTGAGGGATTCAATGGTTACATCATGAATTCTTACATTTAGTTCTGAAATCCGTCGTCTATAATCAAGAATAGCGTTGGCTGCTGCTCCACCAGCAAGCATGGCCTCCTCAAGTTTGTTGATGGTTTGGCTAAACTTTTCCACCTCTAAAACCTTCTGCCTGTTCATCCTTTCGAGTATTTTATTCTCCTCCTGGTGAACATATGTATGCATGTTAGTGTTTTGAAACTTAATTTTCTGATAAGCTCCATAGGTACTGACCCAAAATCAGACCTGGCATATCTCAATTTGCCTTCTAAGTTCAAAGTTTTGACTTTCAAAGTTTTGACTTTGAACCTCCTCGACTATTAGTGCTCTTTCTAGGGCACTTCTCAGTATTTTCTCTGCTTCAAGCAATGCTGTTTCTTTAGATTTTGTGAGACGTTCCAGTGCCCTCTTATACTCCTGTAGTGCTGCAATTTTGAACCTCCTCGACTAGTAGTGCTCTTTCTAGGGCACTTCTCTGTATTTTCTCTGCTTCAAGCATTGCTGCTTCTTTAAATTTTGTGAGACATTCCAGTGCCCTCTTATCATCCTGTAGTGCTGCAATCTAAAAAATACTCGGGGTAAATGAGTTCAAAGTTCACATAAATTCTAAATTTGAATTTTATCACCTATCTTTAAGATCATCTGATTACCTCATTCTTATGCATCTTAAGTTGTGCTTCTAAAGGAGTAATGACCAACTCAATGGGAACAGAATCATCATCCTTTTGATCGGCATAAACCCTTCGAAGAGTCGCTTCAGCTGCATATTTTGCAGCCAAAGCTTCCTTCTTGTCACATGTTAGTTTCTTGATATCTAGATTCTGCAACAACTAGAATGAAAACATTTGAACATCTCAAGTTGAAAGTTCACTGACAGAGGGGCAAAAAAAAAGATTTGCAAGGAAATCCATTAACACCTTCTGTTGAATGTGGTCTTAACTGGACCTTAGCTTCTCTTCCAACCTTTTAACTTCTTCTCCAAGCTGGAAAAAAGAATAGTACACAGATAGACCTTGTCAAAAAGGATAACGCAGATGCATCAGTAATGACTAATACTGCATCTAGCCAGGTGAGCAAGTCTTCATATCATCAACTGCAACGGTATAGTGGTTCATTTCAGAAAAACACTTACACAATAAAAGCGAATTGCTTGGTTAGCTATATATAATGCTACTGTAGAACTGGAATGATGTGATAGTAATTGATTTTTCAGCAGTATAATGTTAGGCAATAATGCTCGTCATGTATAAATTTATTGCATCTTTTGTGTTAAAAACTGATTTTGGTTGCACAAGTGCATAGTTTCTTCGGGAGATAGGAAAATCAATTGCAGATACCTCTTCCACAGCCTTATTATCCTTCTGGGCCTCGATTGCTCTCAGTGCCTGGATTTCACTTTGAGCCTTTCCCAGTTCCCTCTCCTTCAATGTCATCAAATGAGGGTCCAACAAGGGCCTCAAGGGATTCAATTTAACGGATGAAAATCCATAATTAGCGACTTGCCACGAAACACCTAGAGTTAGAGCAATATCAAGGGATGAGGACCCCAATCGAGGGTAAGACAACTAAGGCCCCTTAGGTATTCAATGCAGCTCAACGCTAGCACGCCTAAAGGGAAACTTACCAACCTTGTCAAAGGTGGGCAGCCGCTGTCAACCTAGGTGTCATTAATGCTATCTCTTAAGGGATATTTTGAGCATTTAATGCATATAAGATCAAGTCTCAATTAATAAAAGTGTGACCAATCTATCATAGAAGGGTTCAAAAAGGATAAAAAGCATATCCACTTGTAATTAAATGACCAATTGTCATCATTCAAGTCAAATTAAGGCCCCTCTCATATAGATAGGCTCCCGCCTCCCTTGATAAAGGTATCTCACATTCAAAGCTTAAGGCATATTTAATGTGCATTATCTTCCTCCTCCACCTCTCACTAAAAGTAGTTGTCATACTAACTTAAGTATCGGAGAGCCTATGTTGGGATAAAATTGGTTAGTCTCACGTGTACTCTTTCCATTTTGACATGTGGAATACCAGCACACCATTCAGAGCGTGAAGGCCTACTATATGGTCGAACCAAAAAGACCATGCATCAAATACTCATAAAATCTAATTTTGAATATCAAAATCCATCTACAATTAAGTATATTTATGACAACCTTAAAAGATTTTCCATAATTAATCCTTTAAAGAAAATAGAAAAGGGCATCATCGACATATTATTCAACTGATTGATCCATTATTTTCCCCCTAAATATTTAACTCTGAAATTTATTAAAGACACAAAATTTGTCAATTATTCAGGAGTACTATGGACGTGTGGCAGGCAATTCAGAAACCTAGACCAATGAAAATAAAGTTTGATTCATTAATGTATTAGTGGGAATGTGGCGAGAAAAGTTAATTTAGTACAAGCCAGATATGACAAAATGAACACTTTGTAATAATTAAAATCCTTTAATTAGGAGTGTCATATAACACTGATGCATGTTTGGTGTTGGTATTTAATTGAATCTTGACTTTGTATTTTAGGTTACTTAACCTTAGCAAAAACTGATTTAGCTATATGTATATAGATTATTAATCTATACAATTTTTTATTTTTCTATTTTATTTAATAATATTATATTTACTTAGTTACCGGGAAAACTAAAAATAAAAATTGCAAATAAGGTTTTTACCAGCCAATTATGTAAAGAAGGAAAAATCGCCTTCAATGTTTAATCTTTTGTTTCTTGGATTGGGAATCTCGTAATTTTCTTGTTTGTTCATATGAGAGTCCCATTTGGACATAAAGAGATCCTTCAACGTAATTATGAAAAATAAAAAAAAAAATTACCGAGAGACAATTTCCAAATTACAAGAAGAAAAACGATTGGTGAAATTTTACCAAACTTATACAAACCTCAACACGCGCTCCAAAAAGTAATGACTTTCGCTTATAAGCCTTTTGAACCCATTTCGGGCACTTTGAATGGTATTTTCTTTTTTTAAAGAAAAGTTTTTGAAAAAGTAAAACAGTAAAAATAAATTATGTTTGACTCAATTTTTTTAAAGAAGTAAAAGTCAAAGAATAAAAGTAGTTTTTTTATTAAATTTATTTATAATAATTTTGAAAAAAATATTTTTTAAAATACTTTTAATTAATGTATTCAAATATAAAATTATTTGACTTTAAAGAAATCAAACAATGCAAAATATGATTTGACAAATACTTTTCTTTTAAATAGGCTTAATAACGAGAGTTTTTTTTGTTAAGGAAATGGACATGGCGTAGATTGTAGAAAAGGTAAACCAAGATGAAATAAAATAAAAAGAAACATGTTCATTGTCATTTCTGATAAATTTTTTTGTAAAATAAAGCATCCATTAGCAGGTGAAAATACAATTAGCATCCGAAGTATGACGGACTTTTATTCCACTAAATGTATTTTGGATTAAAATTTCATATCAAGGTGCGGGCCTTTCTTTTTTCTTTTTTTAATAATCAAGGCGATTACTTACATTATTACATGATATTAAATTATAATTAGATTATTTTCACAGTGGACGAGAAGAATAAATTACGATTTATACTTTGTTTTGAAATTGTATTAGCCTAGTTATGTGGGGTCTTTTTGGTATGATTACGTAGCGGGGTTTGGCACTCTGAATAGTATACTGGTGGTCCACTTGTCAAAAGAGAGAAAACACATGTTAAATTAGTTAGTTTTATTCCAGCATAGGGTTTTCGATGCTCAAATTAGTATAACAAGTATTTTTATTGGGATGTGAGAGGAGGAAAATAGTGAACAGTAAAATTATATTGACTTTTTTGTATGAGATGGGTAGATACCATTTCAAGAGATATGGGAGTGTATTTGTATTAGAGATGCTTTGATTTGATGTGGATGGTAGAGGTTGGTCATTTGATTGACTGGTAAAATACAAGTTGACATATTTTTTTGTCTTTTTTGGATATTTTCATGACGGCTAAGCTAGTTTTCATTAATAGAGCTTGATTTAGAATTTAATGCATACGTCATGCATTAAATGCTCAAAATATTCCTTAAGAGAGAGTATTAATAGTACATGGGACTGAAAAAGTATCTGTCATATCTTATCAGTACGTGTTAGGTGGCGACGATTGTCTCCGTCTTACAGAGTTGTTAAGGTCCTCCCTTAGGCGCACTAGTGGTGGTTGGCACTGCCTAAGGGCCCTTAGTTTTCATGCCCTTGATTGAGGCCTTCATCCCTCAATACAACTCTATTTTTTAGGCTCTTCAAGGTGATTCATTCCAATGGACTTATATTCATTAAACTAAACCCCTCGAGGATCTCGTTAGGCCCTCATTAGAGGATATTCTTCCTTGGACTTGTATTAGGTAAGCCTGGGGATTAGTTATAATCAAATCGTGACCTGAACCAAGCCCGACCCGCTATAAATTTTACATACACCTATATTATTAATATATCAATTTATATGATATATATATATATAGCTATAATTCATCTATAAATGCATATATAGTCACATATAGAAATAAGTATAACATTCATGTATATTAAACAATTATATCATATTAGTAATTAAGTTATACTTTCAGGATATATATATATATATATATATGTATATGATGTGCCACGCACTACTTCAGTCAGACACATCAACATTTTCCAAATAGTTAAAAACTCACAAGTGTGAGACCCGATACCCTCAAAGAGACTTTCTGTCTTCCAGAGTGCGTCCGCGTGAAAGAGGGGGAGCCTCAGAGTGCAAGTCACGAGAGGGGGAACACCCCCAGGCTTACCTCTCAATTAAGTCTGTGGCTCAAAAGATACGAGGGGCCTCTTTGAGCCCTCAAAAGCTCTTACGCAAGTAAACGGGGCAAGGGAACAAATGGCTTAAAGGCACAAGGTGCCCTGGAGTATTGTTGTATCGAGGGCACGAGCCCACAAATATTGCCTTAGCTAAAAATGACTGCCAACGGGAAGATCTTAACTAGCAAGGCTAACAAGCCCTATACCTACCGCCACCAAACACACGCCCGCTACACATGGGTCCATCTCATCAATTCCAGACGTATTTAGTATTCTATCATAAATACAATTATTGGCCTTAAATGCTCAAGATATATATTACATGCAAGGTTAAGGTCCCATTAATGAGAGGTAAGGTCAACCGCCTTTTTGGAATCCAATAAGTGACAAAAAGTATACACACTTGTACTCCATGTGTTAGGTCCGCTGACCAACCCCATCAACCATATCATGTCAGGGGACCTTTTTAATATAAATAACAAAAAGACTCTCCCCCTAAGGTATCAAATATTCTTTACACAATACATGCAAAAATTGCAACTTTACTATTCATCTTCTTCTTCTAAAAAATACATTAATGCTAACTTGAGAGTCGAAAAACCTACGCTGGGGCAAAATCGGCTGGTCTCACATGCGTTCCTACCTCTTTGATAGGTGGACCGCCAATATATCAATCGAAGCGTATCAAACTCCGTCACATGATCGATCAAAAAGACCTCGCATTAGTCTACATTTATAAAATAAATATGTGTTTAAAATTTTAAACTTTTCTAAAATTCAACTAAGAGCATGAAATTATAAAGAATTAGTTTCTTTGTAATATTTTCAGTTTCTTCATTTTTTTTGGAAAGTTATAATAATATTTTTTTAAAAAAAAAAAAATATATATATATATAGTTAAAAATTTTTAAAAATATAAAACTGGTCTAGTGGATTCAATTCGAACCTAAAGGGTTTGGGTTGGGTTCGAGTTCGGGGTCCAAGAAAACCTTTGTCGGTCGGGTTTGGTTAAACCTGGCCTCAACCCGACCTGCTGCCATACCTAAATTCAAAAAGAGATCTTATTTAAATACTCAAGATTAATGCTGTTTATGCGTCGGTGGTAGTTTAGTGTAATAATGTACTTTGTTTCTTGCTTCGAATTTAAGCTATTAAATGTATATAGTCTCCTCCCAACCCCCCCCCCCCCCCCCCAACCCCAACCGCCATCAGCCACTATTGACTAATAATTGTCATATGCTAGTTGCTTTACGCATGCCAAATAAAATTGTAAGTAATAAAAATATACACAATGTTTTTTTTTTCTAAATAATTGAAAAGGCCATGTCGAAATACTTGATTTGGCTTCTCTAATTTAGGGAACCTAACTGCAACAAAATTTTCATTTTGCAAAAATTAGTTGGAGACTTAGTCCAACTTAATCACCATAACCCCACTAACATATACTAATTAATGAATTAAACATTACTTATTACCTAACCAAACAATTATGAATCGGCCACCGTTATTTTATAATACCTCCAAATAATTAATAAATTTATGTTTTCAGTGAGGTTTAATAATTATGAACCAGCTACTGTTATTTCATAATACCACCATGATAGTAGTTATACACAATGATTTTAAAAAAAATAAAATAGTAATATACGTATGTATAGTTGTATTTACAATACAAACTCGTCAATTTGGTAATAAATCCACGAAATTGATGGGTGGAAAAAGTGCACCATTAGGTAATAGGAATCATTTCTTTTTTTCACCAAGTCCATATCAATAGTTTTAGCCCCATTTGGTGTCGCTGTTGGAAGATAAGGCCAAATTGTTCTCTTTCTTATTTTTATTATTGTTATCTTCTATTTTTTTAACCCGTGGCACTTAAGTATGATTACATTGCCAGCAACATAAACTTCCGCCCAATATGCCTTCGACACAAAATTCCGGTAAAACTAACGCCAATGCCTTAGTTCCTTCAAATTGCAATTAGTCCAAGAGCAATAATATTTGGCCGAATTTAGAATAAAAATCTGTGTTCTTTTAGTTTTTCCGTGAGAGAGAGAGAGAGAGAGAGAGAGAGGTCAAATAGATAGCTATATATTTCTATACATTTCTACATATTTGATGCATTCTTAGTTTTGATTAAGTCGATTCCGTTTCCTGTCAATTGATAAGTGTACGCTCACAAGAGTCATGCCTCTCACCCTTCTCCGAACACCCCAAAAAGATATATTCATAGAAAAAATAAAATAATCTGTGGAAGGCCCAAAGAATAAAAGGGGGGGAAAAACTAAAAAGTAAAAAGCAATGAATGATTATGAAGTTTTACAGGACAAAATTATGGACTCATCGTATTCTGGCAGCTGTCTTTAGTGACTTTCAAGTTAACTCAAATGCAAGGTCAGCATAAATTGGACAATCATTAATTAAAATTACTTCAGAGCTAAGAACAATACATGGCCCATGCTCATCAAAGTTATAGCATCAAATTAAATTCCTACCCAAATTGATACTCGGTCAAATAAAAGAGAAAAAAGATAAGAAAAGAAAGTAGACATCGGTGATTAATCCGATCTTTTGTAATATTTTCATGTAATATTTTTTTATTATATAAAAATATACATATTGAATTATATGAAAATATTATAGAAGATTTGAATTGATTTGTGATGGGCTAATTTTGCGAATTAATTGAAGATTGAAACTGTAAATAATTTATAAGACCTCGGAAGGAGTCGTCCATGGCTGCCCATGTGGGGTGCACGCACCATATATAACCCACTTCACCAAACAATTAATTTACAAAATTCAATTGAAAGCAAACATTTGCCTTGTTTCTCAATGCAGTTGAAATTAACTATCTAGTAGAGTAATTAATTGTTAATTAGAAAAATAGGAAGGTGAGTAGTTGCATCAAAGCGAGCACATGCAAACAGAGAGTGATGAGTCAGCTGCCCAACCCTCTCTATAGGGAGTGACAATTTTGATGATTTCATGAGAAGTTTCAACGTCAGACGTGAGACGTGCCATTATATTATTTTCCCACTCTCTTCTTGCCATCACTTTCTCCATTTCCTATTTTCTAACCCCAAAAATCCCTCTCTCTCTCTCTAACTTTGTTATCCGTGGTTGCATCTCCAGATCTATAACTCAGTAATTCTCCAAGCCATGGGTGGTGAGAAGGTATGCAATTCTTGATTGGTCAGTTTAATTTGTTAAGACAAATTGGCTAGTAATTTCAAGTGTTTTCGATCATGAACAGGGTATGGTTCTTGATCATTTCTATACTGTTTGATCATCGTTTCAGATTGGGTTTATTTGCAAGAATTGATTATATATTTGCCCTTCAATTGCTGTGTGTTTGTTGTGTGATGTATGAAACAGGTGACTGTTATGATTCTAAAGGTTGATCTGCAGTGCCCCTGCTGCTACAAGAAAGTCAAGAAAATTCTCTGCAAATTTCCCCGTGAGCCCCTCTTCTTTAACCTGAGTTAACAATCATTGATCCACATTACATATTTGGACACCGACAACTGTGTAGCATCAATTCCATATATCTCCCGGACTAATTTCTTATTCAGATTTTTATCGAATTAATTTTCTCATGCTGACAATAATTGATGATTATTTTTGTAATACCCCACCAGATGCTGATGCATCGTCACCAAACCATAGATAGCAATGCATGATCTCACCACACATTTTTTCTGTTACTTCACTTTTGTTATTTTATTCAACCCTTTTTTTTTTTGGAAAAAAAAAGCTGAGTTAGTTGTATATCTTTTTGTGATGTAAAAACATTTGGGACAAGAGAAATAAGAGACCAGGTATACGATGAGAAGGGAAACAAGGTCAAAATCACCGTGGTATGCTGCGATCCTGAGAAAATTCGAGACAAATTGTGCTGCAAAGGTGCCAAGGTTATCAAAAGCATTGAAATCGTAGAGCCCCCCAAGCCCAAACCGCCCGAGCCCCCCAAGCCCAAAGAGCCGGAGAAGCCCAAAGAGCCCGAGAAGCCCAAACAGCCCGAAAAGCCCAAAGAGCCCGAAAAGCCCAAGGAGCCCGAGAAGCCCAAGGAGCCCGTGAAGCCCAAGGAGCCCGAAAAGCCACCGCAGAAGCCTAAGACGAAGGAACCCACCCCGGCCCCGACTCCGCCTCCGCCCGAACCGATCCCACCAGTATGCGGGTTCCCACCCGGTTTTCCAAGAACATGCTGCCAACAATGCTATGAAGGCTATGGTGGGGGCCCATGTTACCATGGGTATGGGGTTCCCCCGCCACCACCACCTTGTTATGATGGTTACTATGGCTATAGCAAGCCATGCCACGTCAGCAGATGTGACTACTATTTCAGTGAAGAGAACCCTCAAAGTTGCTCCATCATGTAACAATGATGATTATGTTGGTAGTTAATGGGCTTGGTATGACATGAGGTGGTTCTTTTGTCGTTGTTATGAAAGATATAACAAGTTAAATCATCGAGAATTGAAGATATATAGAAAAATAATGACTCGTTGTGTAGGTGGGGTCATATTGGTTGTTATAAGTTGGTTACATTAATTTTCAAGTTGTGGCATGATCTTGTCATTTGTTTAAATAAGACTGGTGAAATAATATTGATACATGATGGCTTTTGCATACTTTTTGATTGTGGTTATATTTCTTGTTTCTTTGTTTTCTTGCGTTTCACATTGCCATGAGAACATAATTATCATGTATGACAAGACGTGTGAGCTTGGGAGAATTCTTGTATGGACAGGGTGCATAGGCTCCACCCAAGCACCATGTAATTTAAATTCAATCACATATTATATGTATATTTTTAAAAAATTAGTACATAATACGTGGTTGAATCTGGATCGCAAGGTATAAACACTCGGTCCATGAAAGAAAAACCCGTGAGCTTGTGGATGTTAATGCATCACCAAAAATTGAGTTTTGTTTTGGTTTTTTTATTCTTTGTCAGTTTTTACTACAGTAGTTTGTGCACTCTGTATGGTTTAAGTGTATTGAAGCTTGGATCATTTAAATAAGCTTTCGCAATCAAATTTTATGTGTATAAAAAATAATTATTGAGAGAATAATTGTCTATATAATTTTTTATGACGCTCATCCCGTATTTAATTGAGTCTCAATAAAATGTTAGATGCTGTGGTCATAGGAGGGGGAAAAAGAGAGGTTATTGAACACCATCTAATATGAATGGCGTACACAAAATAACCCAACAGATATAATAAAACATATTAAATGCTACCTAGTTAATATTTTTAATAATAAAATTGAATATAATAATATAATGATTTCTCTCTTTAATCACCTTTTGATATTATTATATTTAAATCTATCGATTAAAATTATCAATTATATCGCCCAATTGAATAGTATCTAATTACCAACTACCAATTGATCTAACGGGATGAGGTGCTAGATTCCTTAAGCAATATCCAGAGTTTGAATCTTGGTGTTATGAATAGAGCAATTAGGTTGAGAGGATAGCTCCCATAACGGGCCTCTGCAGTATCTAATCCGGATTAATCGGCTAATAAATCATAACTGGGTGATTAAGATAAAAAAAAAAAAAGAATAGCATCCAATTGAGTGGCATAAAGAATTCCACCTAATAGTTTCAATGTATTAAAAAAAAAGTTAGATACAGTAGTCCTAGGTTATGCGGGCCTATTCATAATCGGGGACCTGCCAAACTCGGATCCATTGACATCCCTACCTATTCATAGGCATGTGGTCCACAGTAAAAGACAATAAATAATCGTAATAAAAGTTGAAGGAGAAAGCTGAATTGACAACTAATTCCATCAAACATTATCTTAGTACTTTTGATCAAGTGATTTTTCAGTTTATTGTAAGAACTTTTTTAATTTTGATTGAAAAGTTACTAACTTTTACCCTCCCTTTTTGTTGATTTAACAAGAGATCATTATAGATCACAATTTCAACCATACAGATTTTTTCACTTTACAATCTAAAGTATGTCGTATTATCGCTGCCACTTGATCTGTGCTAGTTTTTACAGGTTGCAACCTAAGTGGATTGTTATATCAAAAATCGTCACTAGAACGATGACATATAAGGTGCACATGTTTTGATTGAAGGTATTTTTATCTTTCTATTATAATTTATTATCTTCCTCAACCAAAAACCCTAGCTCAGCCCACTTTTACCCCGCACCACCACTTGTCTCTCTCTCTCTCTCTCTCTCTCTCTCTAGCATGGAATTGATTCTAGTTCATGTATTAAGTTAGATTTTTGGTAGTGAGCTCTTATAAATTCCTATACACTCAAATGGAGTTATTTGAAGTGACTTCCCTTCTATTCTCTCGTATAAATTACATGATTTTGCCATTTTGTACATGAGTGTTGTTTTATATGTTAGTTTTTCATTGATTGAAATGTTAGGTCTTGGTTTTTGGAAAAATCTTTGTCTTAATGTTGCTCATCCGATGTTATGGGAAAGGAAGTCGTACAGATGATTTTGTGAGGACACTTAATAAGGCTGCTAGAGTTGGGCATAACTCCTCATGATTTTTTGATTTAACAACTCAAGCACCGACGAAGAACTTTGTGTGTCAACCGGTTTCATTGAGAATTGGCAATTGATGCTAACGTTGTGTTATGGAACTCCTAGTTTATTTGAGGGAACATGCAAGAGAAACCTTGTCTAAAAAGCATACTGCAGTTGTGTGAAGGATGACCTTGTGAATTGTTAAACCTCACACTACTAGAAACGGATCAAATAGCCACGGATTTTAGCCAAGGGAAAAATCCGTGGCTAATTCCCAGCCGCCTCCTCAATCTGTTGATGGCACCCCCCTACCTCGACCATCCAAGCTCGATGTAAGTCAAATAACTCTCAACTTTTTCATATTCTAATATAATATATAGATACATAAGAGTGATATATTACGGCTAAATCTAATTATATTCACGGATTTATAGGTGTGAAAGGAGACCGTGGCTAAACCGAATAAGGGTTGGTGGTACGGTGTACCAGGTGGATCACGTAGTACGGGAACTTCGAGCTCCTATACTTACCCCCCGAAATGGGAGGATCCATCCACGCTTGAGTTGAAGCGAAGGTTTGACAGGTTTGAGGAGAAAGAATCCTCTGAATTGACTGAGATTAAGCACACACTCCATGCCTTGCTTCAGAGCGTTCAAAGTTTGACTCAGAGTACTGTCGCCTCTTCACCTAATCAGCCACACTCGTCAGCTAGTTCACCTCATGTACAGTCCACCCCCATCCAATAGAGGGGTTCCCATAGGACTTCATCGATAGGGCATCAGTCCACCACTAGGCACACTCCTCCAAATTACGTACGTGATGATGAGCACGACGATAATGATGAGAATGATGATGGCATTAGACCTTATTAGACATTGACACTTTCTGATATTTTAATGACTTTTATTATGACAAATAGTTTGTGTATTCTCTAACTGCTTTAAGTTTGTAATATATTAGCAATATTTGATGATATATTTGGTGTTGGACGATCCGTGATCGTCATTTTGATTTAATATTGATGATGCATTTGGTATTGGATGATCCGTGATCGCCATTTTGATTTAATATTTGATGATGCATTTGGTAGACATAAAATGATGTATTGTTGGAATGTTGGTGTTTTTTGATTGGAAATACGAAAAACAAGGTGCAGGCTGGTTTGGAAAGAAAACGGTAAAAATCTATTGATTTCTGACAAAATTAGCTAGGCCGTGGCTAATTTTTGCAACTACATAGGCTTAGCCACGGCCAGGCCGTGTCCAAGAGTCACGGCTTAGCCACGGCCTAGCATTTTCAGATAAAAGTGGCCACTTTGGCAACAGTTTGACCGTGGTTATTAGCCACGGCCAGACCGTGGCTAATGGTCGTGACCAGAATTTCGTGGCCATTACCCACGGTTGGGCTGTGGCTAATCGCGACCATGGCTAAATGGTCGTGGCCATGGTTAGCCACGCCACTTTTAGCCAACGAATTTTTCTATGGCTAATCCATGGTCAATCCATGGCTAATCTTCTTGGCCACGGATATTTTGCAAAATTCGTGGCTAATTGCGTTTTTTCTAGTAGTGTCAATCTTGCACTTGAAATATACAAATTCTTGTTATACAGAGAGCTTGCTGGCCTCGTGTTGGGTGCATCATCATATGCGTATCGAATTCTCCTTTCTTGTGGGCTTATGCCGACTCTGCTAACAGAGGGAAGCTTTGGTTTCTTTTGTGAATACATATTCATAATTTGTTCTAAGAAGATCAGCTTAGCAAGACATGGAGGCCATCTTTAGCTACAATTCCAGAACTGTAGAATGAACTTAGGAGACTACATTCTTGCTTCGTTTGCAGGCCTCCTTCCTTTCTTTTTTGTTCCCCCTCTTTTTCCCGCCCCAGAATGGCACAACTATGCTGTTCTTGTTTCCTATGCGGGCCTTTTTTTCTCCCCGCCCCAGTACAGCTCTGCAGCCCCAATTTTCCGTTGGAAGTTACATGTTAAGGGTGGAACTAGGAAAATTGAGAGGTGACGAGGTTTCGGTATTATTTTTTTCTCCATGTTGTACTTCTCTTGAACCCCAAAAAGAATCCTGAAAATCTGTTGCTCTGGAAAGAGCAGTTGTTTAGAAAAAGAAAAATGCTGTAGGAAACTGTAAATACTTTGCAAGAGAATTTGATCTTATCATTTAACATGAATTTGATCTATTGCTTTCAAACTCAAGTTTCATTGCAAATGAATAAACAGAGAGTTTATTTAGTAGAATGTTTATACAGGCAAACAGGTGAATGAGACTAATTATGAACAAAACACACACTACAACTAATGGAGCTAGGTACCAACTAGCTATTTCCGCAATTCTAACATTATTTCTGGTATCAAGCAAGTAGCATCATTCAAATGGTTGGGTAATTACATTGTAGAAATCATAAAACACAGTGTAATGTTGCAGTCACTTTGAATCTCTAAGTTCTAAAATAGGGAGTCTTTATATGACTAACTGGTATAAGAGAATATAGCCAACCTTTTGAGTGAGCTTGTGTTTCTTATCTTCTCATCCACTTTTGTTAATGCTGAATCCTTCGCTCTTAGTGCTGCTTCTCTCTTCATTTTCTTCGACTCCACTTCTATGGCTCTAGTCAGCGTTTCAACCTTTTTCATGAGCATCTGGAAAGACAAAATATATCATGAGTGACGAATCAACATGCTCATCGACGTCACACACACACCCCGAAAAACACATAGCGAGATGTTGCTAGTAACGTGCCCTGATTTCTTCATCTTTAGAATACAAAGTACTCCCTTTTAAGTCACAGGCTTTCCTCAAATTTATGACTTCTTTCTGAAGCCTGTCGTAAAAAAATCTTGATACCACATCTTCACAGTCAATATCAACTGTCTCATAACCATTCACTTCCTTGCTGCCGTCTTCTCTAACTTCCGCCATGGCATTTTTGTTCATCTCTGCATTTTCTTTTTCTTCCGTTGTCAACAACCTTATTTGTAGAAGCCCACAAGCTCTTTTTCAGCAAATTTTCTCCGGAAGAACTTTTCTTTTTCAATTGTTAATTGGCTTCATCTCGTGTTTTTCATCAGTAATTTGCATTGAGCTTTTAGTGTTGGTGGAGGCCCTAGGTTGTGATGTAGATCTATTTCTCATTCTGGTGTTACTTGATAGGATTCCAAAGAAGTTACTGGATTTTTCATGGTTGGGGGATTCGATAGCATTGATAGAGAAAGTAGGCAAATGCTTTAGGCCTTCTTCTATTGTTTTCAGCCTCAACTTCAACTTTTCCTAAAACCAAATCGTTTAACATCTTTCATTCGCATTGAATGAAGACTCAATCAAGAAAAGAAAAAAAATAATTTGACATAATAATAATAATAATAATAATAATAATAATAATAATAATAATAAATTTTAAGTGTTATACGTTTCTTTTTTCTTTTTGTGACAATTAAAATAACCTTATATGAGTGATAGTGAATAATATTTTTGTATAAAATTATGAATAACTTATAAGTATTTTACGCTTCTTTCTTTTGTTGTGAAGACTAAAATAACCTTATATGAGTGATAGTAAATAATATTTATTCACGGTCTTTTAATAATTTAAAAATTAAGAGTTAGATTTCAAATTAAACACTAGATGAAATAAATACATAACTATGAATAAAGAGTTAGATTTTTAATTTGACTCTATAGTATTCAATTTTTGTATTACATTAATAAATTTTACTGAATAAATGATAATGTAGAAATGAAAAACTTAAATAAAAAAATTTAAGTGGAAAAATTATATTATACAAATTTCGCATTGAATGAAGAATCAATCAAGAAAAGAAAAAAAAAATTGACAAAATAATAATAATAATAATAAAAATAATAATAATAATAATAATAACTTTTAAGTGTTTTATGTTTCTTTTTTCTCTTTGTGACAATTAAAATAACCTTATATGAGTGATAGTGAATATTATTTTTGTATAAAAGTACGAATAACTTACTCGACTAGAAAAACCTAATATAGCCACATATTAGCCACGAATATAAAAAAAATATTATCCACGGATCAGCCACGGTCTGGCCGTGGCTAATTTTGGTGGATAAAACTGGCACAAAATTTGCCGCCAATTTTTAGCCATGGTTAGACCGTGGCTAACAGCCATGGATTAGCTACGAATTAGCAACAGATTGGCTATGGCTAGACAATGGCTAATTAATTTTTTTTTAATTTATTTTATTTATCCTCGATTTAATTCATTTTTTGGAAAGAAATGTGTTATTCAATTTTCTATTATCAGTAAAATAAATCTTTTAACTAAATTGATATCTAACTGATTAATAGTAATGATTGTGTGATAATCAATATATATATATATATAAATATTATACTGATTGAACTAATAGTCAACTTAAGTTTCATAGTTGTTATCATATGACAATATTTTGGATTATATATATATACTATATATATAAGTGTATATATAAGTACGTATGCAGGTTTCATTACATCATTTAATTTACATATGGTCACATACTTGTTCATATGTATGAGTTAATCGTGTGATTTTAAAAGTTTATAATTGATGAAATGTCATAACTTATATTATACTTTTATCAATAATTCAACAATGCATAATTGTTATTGATATTTAATAATATTTCAGTGTAAAATTACAAGAAAGACACAGATGTGTATTAGCCACGAGCAGACCTTGGCTAACTTAACCACGGTCTGGCTGTGGCTAATCCGTGGCCATTAGCCACAGCCTAACTGTGGCTACCCTTAGCCCTAGATAAATTTTTTCACAACAATAAAAAAAATGATCGTGGCTAATCCGTGGCCAAAACAAGCCACCGATCTAGTTTAGCCATGGCCAGAACTAGATCGGTGGCCTAGTTAGCTACGGCCAGGCCAATCCGTGGCTAAAGCTTTCTGTATATACTACACTTAAAAAAAAAATTTCCCTCCTCCTTCCCCCCACCCCTGCCAAGGTAACCCCCTTATCCCCGTCCCCCGAACCCCCATCCCCTCGCCTGCTACAAATTGTGCTGCTGCGCCTCCACCACCAAGGATGGTCGACGTTTAGAGAGGCGACCGCTGTGCTCCACCCCTCCACCCTCCCCCCTCCCCCCGTCCCTTCTCCCCCCCAAACCCACCCCTTTCCTCTCGAGTTTACCCGCCCCCTTTTGCCCACCCAGCCCCAAACCTGCCCCTTCCCCCCCCCCTCCCTTTTCCCTTCTCTCCCCCTAAACCCACCACCCCCCCTTCCCACCGCAATTATTTTTTTTTGTTTTATAATTTAAAAAAATGTATAACTCTTTTTTTTTGTAATTATTGTTAGGTTTTATATATTCATAATTTTTGGAGGCTACAAAATTGAAGGTATGTTTTAAATTAGTCAATATTGGTGTATTTATATGTTATTAATAATCTTAGTGATGCAACATATTTGTTGTTATTTATTAGTACGAGAATAATGATGTTAAATGTTATGTTTCAAATTTGCAGTGAATTTACATTTCATATGTTAATGTAATGATGTTAGTATTAGTTATGTTTGATATCTTAGTGTTATGTTATATATTATAGACATTTTAGTGATTTTGTCCGTGAATAATGATTTCAAATATGAGATACGTGTTTGTAAGGTGGTATATATATTGCTTATGAGATATTGTTTGATGAGTATATGTATATTTGTTAGCAAAGTTTAAATATGAATTTAAGTGGTTACTAAATGATATAATCATGTTTGTTACAGAAAATGGATAATATTCATGTGAGTCGAAGTTGGATGTACAATCGGTTATTGTCCGATCGAACATACCTCACGAATGAATTTTTGTTGGGTTTGGGTCAGTTTATTGAATTTGCAACCTCACAGCCACAATGCAATCTTGACAACGGCTGTTTTAGGTGTCCATGTTTTAAATGTGAAAATGGAAAATACAATAATGCTGGTAATGTAAAATATGATGATTTGAAGTATGGGTTTCAACCAAATTATTGGTACTGAACTGCACATGGAGAGATTGCTCCCGAAAAGTGGAATGTTGACGTTGTCAGTACAAGTACTTACAATCATGTCAATATTATAGAAGGGTTAAAAAATTATAAAAATTTGGTCTACGATGCTATGGAACATAATGATTTTCTTGAAAATATACCATTGCAGAATTTTGAGAAAAATGCAGCTGAAACGAGTCATATTGTTGAAAAACCTCGTAATAACAAAGCTCAACAATTTTATGACTTATTGGAGACCGTGCATCGTCTATTGTGGTCAGAGTGTGAGTTACAGACAGAATTATCACTGACTCTTCAAATGATGACATTGAAATTAGATTATAATATGCCACAAGGATGTTTTGATAGAATGACTGAACTTATAAATATATTAAATCTGGTAGACAATCTTGTCCCCAGCAATTATTATGAAGCCAAAAAATTAACGAGAAAATTGGGACTGACATCTCTAAAAATTGATTGCTACATTGAGGGATGTGTGCTGTTTTATAAAGAACATGCACATTTGGATGCATGTGCATTTTGTCAGCATCCTAAATTTAAACCATCTCGTACGGGGAATATTCGACGTGTTCCTTATAAAAAAATGCACAACATGTCACTAATTCCAAGGTTGAAAAGGTTGTATGCCTCTGGAAAATCAGCTGAGCAAAGGAGGTGGCACCAGGAGCATACAGCAAAGCCTAATGTTTTTTGTCATCCTTCGGATGGTATAGCACGGATTCATTTCAATAAGAAACATCGAAACTTTGCTACCGAATCGTGAAATTTTAGACTTGGATTGTGTGCTGATAGATTTAATCCTTTCAACCAAACATCAAAATTATATTCTTGTTGGCCGGTTATTTTTACTCCTTACAACTTACCTCTCGAAATATGCATGACCGCTCCATACATGTTTCTGACATGTTTGATTCCTGGGTCGTGCAACCCAAATGATAGGATTGATGTGTATTAGCAACCTTTAATTGACGAGTTGAAAGAGTTGTGATCAGACGGAGCAGGCATAACTTTCATTTAGGAGTCGCCTTTATGTAGACAATTAATGACTTTCCTGCTTATGGAATGTTATCATGGTGGATGATGTGCGGGAAACTGCCATGTCCAATATACATGCACCATACAAAATCATTTAGCTTGAAGCATGGTGGAAAAATAATGTGGTTTGATTGCCATGGATAGTTTTTGTTAGAAAATCATCCTTTTGGGCAAAATAAAGATACTTTCTTAAAAAGGAGATGTGAGCGATTTGCGTCTCCCTCTGGAATGACGGGTGGTCGAACATGGAATTTTGTGCGTTAGTTGCCAAAAGTAACCAATATGCCCGTAAGACACTCAAAAATATCAGGTTACGGTGTGGACCTCAATTGGACCAAATAGTGCATTTTTTGGGAGTTCACGTATTGGAAGGATAATCTCATCCGCCACAATTTAGAAGTAATGCACATTAAAAATGTTTTTTTTCGACAACATAATAAATATTGTAATGGATGTAAAAAAACAAAATAAAGGATAACGAGAAGGCTAGACTTGACTTGTTGGAGTATTGCAAGCATCCGAAGTTACATCTATATTATCTTTCAAACGGTAAAGTGTTGAAACTATAGGCCGCTTTCACTTTAAATGTTGAACAACGATGCGAATAATGTGTTTGGCTTCAATGTTTGAAGATGCTTGATAGTTATGCATCGAATTTGGAATATTGTGTTGATCACTCTGGAACTGTCTTGCACGGTATCAAGAGTCATGAATGTCACGTCTTTATGCAATGTTTACTCCCAATAGTATTAAACACACTCCCATAGAATGTTTGGAAGCCATTAACTGAAATAAGTCAATTTTTTTAAAGAATTGTGTTCAACAGAGTTTAGTGAGGGAAATCTAATACAATTGGATAGTAACATTTCTATCATTTTATGCAAATTAGAACGTATTTTTCCACCTGGATTTTTTAACTCAATGGAGCACTTGACTATACACTTGAAATTTGAAGATTCCATGTGTTGCTCCGTTCAATATCGGTGGATGTATTCTTTCAAGAGGTAATTAAATTATTATGAATTTTAAATTTCATATGTTAAATTAAATTATGAAGAACTCAAATTTTTAAGAAGTTAAAACAACTGAATTTTTAGGTACTTACATAACTTAAAGGGAATGGTGAAGAATAGAGCACAAGTTGAAGGATCAATATGTGAGGCATATTTAAATTAAGAATTGTCGTACTTTTCATCTTATTATTTTGAAAGTCACATCCACACTCAAAGTACAAGATCTTGTCATAATGAGGACAACGTCTTTTCTGATGATGAACTACTTTACACTTTATCTGTATTCAAACAATCTGATAAGCTAGGAAGAAAATACAATGAATGTTCTTTAGCTGATGATGAGTGGAGCAAAGCTGTCTTACATGTACTCATCAATTGTGATGAATTTGTCCCCATCATTAAGTGAGTACTATCTTTAACATTTTGTACATAATGTGTCAAGAGGAATGTAGATGGATTTGACAAATTCTGAAGAGGTTGAGGAACCCATCGAAAATAATTTTGTTGTTGTTCATATTCTATGTGAGTATTTGAATTAAATTATATATCTAAAAAAAACACTATGTGATTTAAACAAAATATCTTTAATAAAATACGCTAATTGAAAATATTTTTATATATAGGCGCATAATACCAAAAATAATGTTCAAAATCAATATTTGATCGATTTGGCTTGGGGTCCAATGAAGAAGGTCAAGACCTTCAACATGTTCTACTCTAATGGATATCTGTTCCATATAGAAGATATATCCACACATACGAAGACCTCCAATTATGGTGTTTGTGTAATAAGTGATGAAGGTACAAACTTTTATGGTATAGTAAAGGAAGTTATCAAATTAGAGTATCCCGACGTGTCTCAAAAAGAGGTTGTGATGTTCAAATGTATCTGGTTTGATTCGGTATTGAATAGGGGTATAAAGATACACCCACAGTACGACATTGTTGAAATAAAAATTAATGAGAAATATTCAGAAGATGACCTTATCATACTTGCGCAACATGCGTCTCAAGTGTACTACGTCCCTTACACTGGTACTAGAAGAGATAAATCGCAATGGCGGTTTGTTATCAAAACAAGACCATAGAGTCGAGTTGTGAGTGAAGAGAATACTTATGACTCTTTGCAAGAGTCATCTGGAATAGTGAATGGTGTCATCAATAATAAACCGACGGGTAACCTCGTTGATTTTATGGGTGTTATAGAAGAGGTCAATCAATGATACCTTGCGCACATGGCCAATGATGATGTACAATTTGATGAAATGGGTCAAAGTTGTGAGGAAGAAGAATTGAACTCTAAACTTGAAGATGGTAAGGAGGAGGAAGATGAAAACATGACTCAATATGTCGATGACGAAGATGAAGAAGACTAAAATTTACTATGAATAAATATTTTGCTTGGCTTGATTTCCATTGTTGTGAACATATATATGTATTTGCTATGAATGTTGTATTACAATTTATTGATAGATTACCTAATGTAATGTGAAATGTTCAAAATTAACAGGTATGTGATTTTTTTGAGATGAATGTAAAAATCTTCTTGTATGATATTATTGCTATAAATACAGATGAGAGGTTCTACAAAAGACAAGGGGAAGGTCACTGGTCGTAGAGAAGGATCCACTTGACATGGTCTCCATATGCCTCCTACGATGGACCTACACTTCCGAGATGATCCGTACGACGACTCTTATCATCACACATCAGCCCATAGCGAAGACGAGCCAAACAATTGGTATGCCGATTGAAACTTCCAATAATATTAGAGTTGATGGAAAGTTGGTTATTTATTCACGGGAACATGAGTAAGTTTATTTTGTTCGTTATTTAAGATATAATTATTCAAATATAGATTATTGCTTATATATATGATTTCTATTCATTAGGTTCAGTCATGCCTAGGAGACCGTGAGGACGATCACCCGCATTTTCTCCAACGGGTATATAGAGGCATGGGAGAGGTGGAAGGAAATCCCTATACAAACTAGACACGTGGTTTTCCGAATTTCAAGTAAATCTTGATACATATACAAAAAAAAATTATATTTTTTCCCTTTCATTATTTTATAAGTTATACGTTTCTCATTATAAAAAGAGTGTACTATTGGACAGCTGACTAGCATGAGGCCATTTAAAAAATATTTGAGCACAAGGGATTGGACCTCCTAAAGAATAGGCTTAAAAAAGATCATCATAAAAATAAGAAATCTGAGTGGATTGGTGATGAAGCTTAGTAGGAGCTGCAAGCAAAATAGGGCTTACCTAGTTTTCTTAAAAAGAGCAAGGTCAACAAAGCTAATTGTGCTTTAAATTTTAGTAGAAGGGGAATGACCGGCCACAAAAGGGGTTCAAAATCTCACCTCACTCACAACGACGAGTTGGTTAGTAAATGTATATCATAAGTACTTCAAAATTATGATTGATATATACTGATAGCATTTTTATATATCGGATTAAAATATTACATCTCTTATTACTGGACTTTCATATTCTAATATTATATATAGATACATAGGAATAATATATTATGGCTAAATCTAATTATATTCATGAATTTATAGGTGTGGAAGGAGACAGTGGCTAAACCAAATAAGGGTCGGCGGTACGACATACTAGGTGGATCATCACGTAGTACGGGGACTTCAAGTTCCCATACTTACCCCCCGAAATGGGAGGATCTATTGACGCTTGAGTTGAGGCAAATGTTTGACAGGTTTGAGGAGAAACAATCCTCTGAATTGATTGAGATGAAGCACACACACCATGTCTTGCTTCAGAGCGTTCAAAGTTTGACTCAGGGGACCGTTGCTAAATTGCCATGTACATTGACTAGCCATGGCCAGGCGGTGGCCAAAGGCCACGAACTAGCCACGACCTTCAACTTTTAAGAATTTTGTGGCCAATTTGGCCACGGCTTGACCGTGGCTGATGCCTGTGGCTCTAGATTCATGGCCATTAGGCTGTGGCTAATCTATGGCTGAGTAAGGTCGTGGCTAAGATTAACCATGCCACTTTTAGCCACGGATTTAATCCATGGCTAATTTCCTTGGCTATGGATAATAATAATAATAATAATAATAATAATAATAATAATAATAATAATAATAATAATAACTTTTAAGTGTATTACGTTTCTTTTGTCTTTTGTGACAATTAAAATAACCTTATATGAGTGATAGTGAATAATATTTGATTTACTATAAACTAGAAGTTTCATAAATATAAGATTAAGAATGATAGTTAAGCTATTATATATTTATTACTTAAAGAATACAGCACCGACATAAAATACAGTTAAGAATTAATTCAATCGAATTTCATTACAAAAAATCATATGTCAATGAACTTTAGACAAATGATATAAAAGTTTATGGTTATTCAATATTATCTTAATATATGTACACTTTAAAGAAAGAATTTCAATATTTATATTATCATATTCAATTTCAATAGGAATGATCTTGCTATGGTTTCAATGCCCGTACCAAGTAGTGATGAGTTTTATGCGCTCTAAGCCCGGACCTAAGACAAATAGGCATATGAATTATGGTTAATATATTTGTTTGACAGGCACTTAAAAAAATTTTAAACATACCTAAAATCAATAATGAAGGAAAAAACTATTAGAAATACTTTAATATAGAAATGTAAATAGTTATCTTTAAGTAAATATAGGTGATAAATAATTGTATAAGTTAATAGTAGCATACATGCACATCTCTTGATTTGTAAATACTGAAAGCAAGTACTAGCTACTATCAAACTTGATAATTATTTTTCTAAAAAAAATTAAAATGTGTATTTGATCTTGCAAAAACTTTCAATTACAATATTTTAAGTCTTTGATAGATTAATTTTAATAGCTTACTCATGAGAAAAGCTACTATCAAGCAAAATTTATAAAAAATCAAAATAATCTTAAAAAATTATTATGTGATACGTCTAATAATAATATAATAAAGTGACCAATTTCAGTAGTTTTTATTCATTCATAATATTTCTTTAAAAAAATAAAATATTCTCAATGTATTTATGTTATACCGCAATCAATATTTTTCTTTTCTTTTTGGGTAATAATCAACATTTTCTAAAAAAATACGATAAACGTAAATGGTCACGGGCAAAGCGCGTGTTCTTTACTAGTATAGTGCAAATTTGTGGCTCAAATGATGCTTAAAGGGTCACCTTGATTTGTGCTTCTGCCTTGACAGCTCTCTCTGAGATGGTTAGTTTGTCTTTTAACTTCTGCGTCTCTGCCTGCAACACAGAGGCTTAACAAGAGAAAAACCAAAAGCATCCAATAAATCTCTAAACCAGAAACATTTAGGTTCTACATATGCTGAGGAAAATCTTCAACATCATCAAGATCCAAGGAGATTGGTACTGGGCAAGAACACATCGTTTCTTCGGCATACCTGCAATATTCTTCTCTCTTCTAACCATTGTTTCACAGGCATGATTTTGTCATTGTTATCCTTCCACTCATTAGCTACCACAGAAGCTATTCGATGAGCTGAGACTTTGGCTCTTGCAAATTCCCATTCCAGCGTCCTTTTCTCCTCCTACAAAGTTGAAGAAGAATAAGGTCAGTTGACATCAAATGTGTCGAGCTTACTACTAAGATTGCAATTTTAATTTCCTGAGGTTTTGTAAGTAATCATATACTTGCATAGAACTGAGGGACTCAATGGCTGCATCGTGAATTCTTACATTTATTTCTGAAATCCATCGTCTATAATCACGAATTGTGTTGGCTGCAGCTCCACCAGCAAGTATGGCCTCCTCAAGTTCGTTGATAGTTTGGCTAAGCTTTTCCACCTCCAAAACCTTCTGCCTGTATGTCCTTTCGAGTATTTTATTCTCCTCCTGGTGAACATATGTATGCATGTTAGTGTTTTGAAAATTAATTTACCGATAAGCTCCATCGGCACTGACCCAAAATCAGACCTGGCATATCTCAATTTGCCTCCTAAGTTCGAAGCTCTGATTTTCAACCTCCTCGACTATTAGTGCTCTTTCTAGGGTACTTCTCAGTAGTTTCTCTGCTTCAAGCAATGCTGCTTCTTTAGATTTTGTGAGACGTTCCAGTGCCCTCTTATCCTCCTTTAGTGCTGCAATCTAAAAAATACTCCAGGAAAATGAGTTCAAAGTTCATATAAATTCGAAATTTGAATTTTATCACTTATCTTTAAGATCATCTGATTACCTCATTCTTATGCATCTTAATTTGTGCCTCTAGAGGAGCAATGACCAACTCAATAGGAACAGAATCATCATCCTTTTGATCCGCACAGACCCTTCGAAGAGTCACTTCAGCTGCATATTGTGCAGCCAAAGCTTCCTTGTTTTCATATGTTAGTTTCTTGATATCTAGATTCTGCAACAACCAGAATCAAAACACTTGAACATCTCAAGTTGAAAGTTCATTGACACAGAGAGGGAAAAGAAAATAGATGTGTGAGGAAATCCATTAACACCTTTTGTTGAATGTGGTCTTCGCTGGACCTTTGCTTCTCTTCCAACCTTTTAAGTTCTTCTCCAAGCTGGAAAAAAGAATAGTACATAGATAGACCTTGTCAGAAAGGATAACGCAGATACATGAATAATGACTAATACTGCATCTAGCCAGGTGAGCAACTCTTCATATCATCAACTGCATCGGTATAGCGGTTCATTTCAGAAAAACACTAACACGAAAAGCAAATTGCTCGGTTAGCTATATATAATGCTACTATAGAATTGGAATGATATGATAGTAATTGATTTTTCGGCAGTATAGTGTTAGGCAATAATGCTCGTCATGTATAAATTTATTGCATCTTTTGTGTTAAAACTGATTTTGGTTGCGCAAGTGCATAGTTTCTTCGGGAGATAGGCAAATCAATTGATATATTTGCGAGAGAGAGAGAGAGAGAGAGAGAGAGCTATATATTTCTATACATTTCTACATATTTGATACATTCTTAGTTTTGATTAAGTCGATTCCGTTTCCTGTCAATTCATACGCGAACCTAATGATGGCAAAATAGGTTAGGAACCGTAGATTTAACTCAATTCACATATTTTGGATTGGGTGTATTATGTTTTAAATTGAGTTAGGTTGTATTTCATTTGGTTGATATTGATAATGGATGGTAGATGGATTGATCACGGGTTGTACATGGATTATTCTATAAACTCTAAAAAAAATTATTTAATTTCAATTTATTTTAGTATTTTAAAATCATTTAAAAAGTATAAGAACTAATGATTTAGATTTTTTTTTGTTTTAATTAAACATACAATAATCATGCATTGAACCACTTAAAAGCCATATTAAACTCATTTATAACCCATCTCCAATCCATCTACAACCCAACCCATCTTCAACTTACTTTTTGAAACCCATCTTCAATCCAATTCATTTTCAATCCAACTCACTATGATCCAATCCAAACCCAACCCAATCACCTCAATTGCCATATCTACGTGTACCCTCTCAAGAGCAGGGATGACAATGGGGCGGGTTTGGTCAAACCCAGGGCCCGCCCTGCCAGGGATTTTTTGGACCTGGGCCCGAATCAGCTGGGTTCGGGTTGGATCCGATAGATCTGGTTTAAATTTTTAAACTAATTAAAAAATATATTTTAAAAAAAATTGATATTATTATAACTTTATAAACATGAAAAAAATAATAGTACTGTCAAAACACTCATTATTTATAAATTTTTATGAACATATTTTAATTTTTTAAAAATTAAACATCGTTATTACATTATTATTTGCACATATTTTGAAAGTATAACATAATTATTAATGTTACATAATTATTTTTATATACAAGAGTATCATATTTATTTTTTAAAATAATTATTTATATAAAATACATTTTTATTTATGAAATATATATGTATGTTATATAAATTTACATAAAATAATAAATAAAATATATATAACCCAGTCATGCCTCTCATCCTTCTCCAAACATCCCAAAAAGATATGTTCATAGA
This sequence comes from Petrea volubilis, assembly GCA_026212405.1. Lineage (NCBI taxonomy): Eukaryota > Viridiplantae > Streptophyta > Magnoliopsida > Lamiales > Verbenaceae > Petrea > Petrea volubilis. The sequence goes on from CM047870.1 coordinate 7,338,466, forward strand.
AAAAATAAAATAAACCGTGAAAGGCCAAAAGAATAAGGGTTTAATATATGTTAGGTGCTTCCCCACTAGGAAAGCACTCTATTTTTATGATAAGTGTCCTATTATTTCTTATTATATATTTTTTTTACTTTTTTTTCCTTTTTCTCTTTTGTTTACTACTTTTTCATATCTTTTTTTTTACTTTGTTTATACATTTTTCTTGATTTATTTTATTTTAATATTTTTGACTTTTCACTTATCCTTAGTTTAATAAATATATTACAATTAGTCATAATTTGTATTTATACAAAAATTAATAAATATCTATAAAACATTTATATTTTATAATTATTGTTTGTGTTACAAACATTAATATATATATATATATTTGAATTTTAACCTCAACAATGACACTCGAAACTTCTTTTTTTTCCTATTTTTTATTTTTGTTATAGATATTTTATTGTAAAATATACTTACTTTATAGATATTTAATTATTTTTGTATAAATATAAAGTTTTCACTATTTCTAATAAATTTATTAAATTAATAATAAGTGAAAAGTTAAAAAATAAAAATAAAATAAATTAAGAAAATATGTATAAATAAAATAAAAGGAAATATGAAAAAGTGAGAGATAAAAGAGAAGGGAAGGGAAAAAAATAAGGGGAAAAAACAACATATAATCGAAGATAATATGACACTTATGGTGCTTAGGATATACTAAGTAAGGTGAAGAAAAACTAAAATGTAAAAAGCAATGAATGATTATGAAGCTTTACAGGACAAAATTATGACATATATATTCCGGCAGCTGTCTTTAGCGACTTTCCAGTAATCTGAATGCAAGGTCAGCATAAATTGGACAATCATTAATTAAAATTAGTTCGGAGCGAAGAGGGTGTTTGGCTAAGTTTATTTAAAACATTTTATAAGTTCCTACATCTTATAAGATATTTTAGGAGCTTATAAGATGTTGGATCTTATTTTAAAAATAAGTTATTAAAGTGTTTGGATAAATAAGAAGGGATATAGCTTATAAGATGTTAGTAATGATAATATTATAATTAATTTAGTTAAAAATAAAGGAGTTTAGTAGATCTTAAAAAATAAGTTGCTACCTCCTTACTTTTTTAAAAAGAGTTTATAAGCTCTTAAACATCTTATTTGAGGAGCTTATAAGCTCCACCTCCAAAATTTTTACCAAACACTTTGCACCATCTTATAAGATATTTTGAGGAGCTTATAAGCTTAACCAAACAACCTCTAAGTAACTAAGTGCAATACATGGCCCATGCTCATCAAAGTTACAGCGTCAAATTAAATTCCTACCCAAATTGACACTCGGTCAAATAAAAGAGAAAAAAGATAAGAAGAGAAAGTAGACATCAAGTAGACATCGGAGAGTAATCCGATCTTTTGTAATATTTTCGTGTAATATTTATTATTATATAAAAGTATACGTATTGAATTATACGAAAATGTTATAGAAGATTTGAATTGGCTTGTGATGGGCTAAGTTTGCGAATTAATTGAACAATTTTTTTTTTTTGGTTAAGAGGCTGAGTTTGCGAATTAATTGAAGATTGAAATTGTAAACAATTTATAAGACTCGGAAGACGTCATCCATGGCTCGCCATGTGGGGTGCCCGCACCATATATAACCCACTTTACCAAATAATTAATATACAAAATTCAATTAAAAGCTAATATTTGCCTTGTTTCTCAATCTAGTTGAAATTAGCCATCTAGTAGAGTAATTAATTACTTCCTCTGTCCCAAAATATTAGTCGTGTTATAAATTTTTTTTATCTAATAATATTTGTCACTTTGAAAATTTCAAAAGAGAATTAATTTTTTTCCTCCCTAAATTTACCCTCATTTATTATTTTTAATGGAATTTGATGAGGCATGAAGAGGGTAATTTTGTCAAATCATTTTAAATTCAACTAAAAAGAAGACTATTTATTAGCGTAATTTATTTGTGTGAAAAAGTTAGAACAATTAATATTATAAGACAAAATAAATATTAATTAGAAAAATAGGAAGATGAGTAGTGGCTATCAAAGCCAGCACATGCAAAAAGATTGAAAGAGAGTAAAGAGTCAGCAACCCAACCCAGCGCATGCAAAAAGATTGAAAGAAGGTGATGAGTTAGTAAACCCAACCCAACCCAATCCATTCAAAAAGATTGAAAGAAGATGACGAGTCAGCAACCCAACCCAACCCCCTCTAGAGAGTGACAATCTTGATATTTTCAACCCAACCCAACCCAATCCAAGCAAAAAGATTGAAAGAAGGTGACGAGTCAGCAACCCAACCCAACCCCCTCTAGAGAGTGACAATCTTGATGCCCAACCCAACCCAACCCAAGCAAAAAGATTGAAAGAAGGTGACGAGTCAGCAACCCAACCCAACCCTCTCTAGAGAGTGACAATTTTGATGTTTTCATGAGAAATTTCAACGTCAGACGTGCCCTCCTATTATTTTCCCACTCTCTTCTGCCCAATACTTACTTCATTTCCAAGTTTCTAACCCCAAAAGTCCCTCTCTCTCTAACTTTGTTATAAGTGGTTGCATGTCTAGATCTATAACTCAATAATTCTACAAGCCATGGGTGGTGAGAAGGTATGCAATTCTTCATTGATCAGTTTATTTTGTTAAGACAAATTGGCTAGTAATTTCAAGTTTTTTCGATCATGAACAGGGTATGGTTCTTGATCATTTCTATACTGTTTGATCATCGTTCAGATTGGGTTTGTTTTTCAAGAATTGATTATGAATTTGCCCTTCAATTGCTCTATGTGTGTGTGTTTAATGAAATAGGTGACTGCTATGATATTAAAGGTTGATCTCCAGTGCCCCTGCTGCTACGAGAAAGTCAAGAAAATTCTCTGCAAATTTCCCCGTGAGCCCTTCATCTTTAACCTGAGTTAACAGCCATTGATCCACATTACATATTTGCGTAGCGACAATTGTGTAGCATCAATTCATTATATATCCAGGATTAATTTCTTATTCATATTTTTATCGAATTAATTTTCTTATGGTGGCAATAATTGATGATTGTTTTTGTAATACCCCACCAGATGCTTATGCATCGTCACCAAACCACAAATAGCAATGCAAGATCTCACCACACATTTTTTTCTGTCACTTCACTTATTGTTATTTTATTCAACCTTTTTTTTTGGGAAAAATAAAAAAAAGCTGAGTTAGGTATATTTCTTTTTGTGATGTAAAAACGTTTGGGACAAGAGAAATTAGAGACCAGTTATACGATGAGAAGGGAAACAAGGTCGCAATCACCGTGGTGTGCTGCTATCCTGAGAAAATTCGAGACAAATTGTGCTGCAAAGGTGCCAAGGTTATCAAAAGCATTGAAATTGTACAGCCCAACACTGGAAAACCGTCGGGCCCGGACTCGGGCCCAAAACCTGATCCAGACCCGGGTCCGAAACCTGCCCCGGACCCGACCCCTGCCCCGAGCCCGACTCCAAGAACATGCTGCCAACAGTGGTACTGGGTCTATGGTGGGGGCCCATGTCACCATGGGCATGGGGTTCCCCCGCCACCACAGCCATGTTATGGTGGCTACTATTGCTATTGCTATTGCCATTGCCATTGCCATTGCCATTGCTATAGCAGGCCATGCCACGTCATCAGATGTGATTCTTATTGCAGTGAAGAGAACCCTCGAAGTTGCTCCTTCATGCAATAATGATGATTATATTGTTAATTAATGGGCTTGGTATGACATGAGGGGGTTCTTTTGTTATTATGTAAAGATATAACAAATTAATCATCGAGAATTGAGGGTATATAGACAAATGACTTCTTGGGTAGGTGGGGTCATATTGGTTGTTATAAGTTCGTTATATTAATTTTCAAGTTGTGGCATGATTTTGTCATTTGTTTAAATAAGACTGGTGAAATAACATTGATAGATGGTGGCTTTTGCATATTTTTTGATTGTGGTTATATTTCTTGTTTCTTTGTTTTCTTGCGTTTCACATTACCATGAGAACATAATTGTTACGAATGACAAGACATGTGAGCTTGCGGATGTTAACGCATCACCAGAATCCGAGTTTTGTTTTGATTTTTTTATTCTTTATCAATTTTTTACTACAGTAGTTTGTGCATTCGGTCAAGGTTATGGTTTAAGTGCATAGAACCTTGGATCATTTAAATAAGCTTTCGCATTCAAAATTTATATGTATAAAAGATAATTAATGAGAGAATAATTATCTATATAAATTTTTATGATGCTCATCTCGTATTTAATCGAGCCTCAATAAAATGTTAGATATTGTGGTCATGAAAGGAAAAAAAGAGAGGTTATTGTACACCATCTAATCTTTTTTTTCTTTTTTTTGGTCTTAGCCATTCGGTTCCGACCTATTGGTCGATTAATTCAATATGGGGACGATACTCCTAACTCAGTTGCTGCATTCACAACACCAAAATTTGAACTATATACGTTGCTTAACGAATCTAGTCTGAATGTGTACATAAAATGACTCAACAAATATAATAAGATTCATTAGATGCTACCTAATTAATAGTTTTAATAATAAAATGAAATATAATAATATAATAATTTCTCTCTTTAATCACATTTTGATATTATTATATTTAAATCTATCGATTAAAATTATCAATTAGATATCATCCCAATCGACTAGCATCCAATTAGGCCCGTCAATGGGTAGGGTAAAAAAACCTTATCAATACTTATTTATTCTCTACCCATACTCTATCCAATCCTAAACTTTTAAAATTTATCCATACCCTACCCTAACCCAATACTCTTAAAAATGAATGAGTTAGGGTAGGGTTCTACCCGTTTCTATCCATTGGATAATGATACCCAATGGGTATTCACACACTATACACATCATTACCCAATGGGTATTCACACCACATATTTTTCACACACACACACACTGTGCACACATTGCTCACACACACACATACTGCACACGCATTTTTCACATACACTGCGCACACATATTTTTCACACACACACACACTAAACGCACATATTTTTCACACATACACACACACACACACTAAACGCACACAGTTTTCATACACACACACATTGTGTGTAAACACACACACACTGCACATAAGTTTCACACACATACATTGTGTGTGAAAACACACAGTTTCACATAATGTGTATGTGCAGTGTGTGTTTTCACACGCACACACACACTGCACAGTGTGTGTGTGTGTGCAGTGTGTGAGTGTGTATGTGTATGAAAACTGTGCGAGTGTGTGGGTGTGTGTGTGTGCAGTGTGTGTGCGTGTGTGTGTGTATATGTGTGTGCAGTGTGTGTGTGTGTGTGTGTGCAGTGTGTGCGTGAAGACTGTGTGTGTGCAGTGTGTGTAAATGCATGTGTATGTGTTAACTCTGTGTATAAGCTAAAAAAAAATACAATATTAAAAAAAAAGCAAATAAAAAAAATATATGACTGGATATGGTTCATATTCTACTCTAAAAATAGGGTAGACCCAATATATATAGCCAATAAATAAATATTTAATTAAAATAAAATATGATATAAAATATATTTAATTGAATATTTTTAAAATTATGATCAGAATAAGGTAAAACCCTACCCATGAACAAACCGACAGCCAATTGATTGGCATATAGAATTCCATATAACAGTTTCAATGTATCAAAAAAAGGTTCGATACAATAGTCCTAGGTTAAGCGGGCCTTTCATAGGCATGGGGTCCAGTGTAAAAGATAATAAATAATCGTAATAAAAATTGAAGAAGAAAGCTGAATTGACAACTAATTTTAGCAAACACTATCTTAGTACCTTTAATTGACTTTTTCAGTTCATTTTAAGAACTTTTTTAATTTTGATAGAAAAGTTACTAACTATTTATCCTCTCTTTTTGTTGATTTAGCAATGACCAACGATTGATAAAATCACCACAAATGCATGATTCTTCAAAAATATATATCCAAGAATTGTTGTTGTTATTATTATAATTATTATTATTGGAGTTAGGAGCATATTTTTCTTTTTTTTTTTTTGATAAGTATTAGAAACATAATGTTCGGTGTCAAGAACTCTAGTTGTTTATACCTTATAGTTTTATATCATGTTTAGGCTGAGATTGGTTGATTATCATTACTACTACTAAGATTCTGATGGTAAGGGAAAATTCAAAAAGAAAAAATTCGCAAAGGATGCAATTTTCCACCAATTATAAGGGAAGTTGGATTTTATTATTATTATTATTATTAGATAATAAGGGAATGTAGATTTATGTTCAACTAGTGAATGTTTATGCAGTTGATGTTGCCCGAAAAAAAATCCTTAGGCCACAGTAGATTCCGATAAAATTCCATTTGTACTCCCTCCATTTAGGGGGACTAATTCCTGAATTATCTTGTATTATTCCTTAATTTATCGCATGCTTATATTATACTAGTAAGGAGATACCGCGCTATGCGAGGTAAATATTGCCTGGTAGAATTATTTATTAATTTTTAATGATCATTGTATGAGATATGTAGTGTTTAATATTATACATGATCAATATTGTTGCTATATGGAGATGGAGTCAGCAATTTAATTGAGAGGGGGGCAAAATTTTTTAAAATCATTAGTTATTAAAATATATAAATATTGAATAGAGATTCATTTCCTTTCTTTTGCTATGAAAATGAGCTGATAAGTTAAATACTATTTATCCTTAACTTTTCTTAAATTACATGGGTCATTCACCAATCATCTATCCTCTTTTTTTTTTTTTTGGTTAATTATTGAATCTTTTATCCCTTTTTTAATTTTTTTTCTTAAAATGAATATGTAAATAAGCAAAGAAATATATAATATTGGAGGTCTGTATATATGACACACAGGTTATCCCTCAAAATCTGACCAAAAGTAAGAAAAAAAACAAAAAAAAGGTGTCAAATTCGTTTTTAAAAAATAAGGATGTGCTAAATTATTTTCTAAAATCTTAACAGACTTTTTTATTTTCAAGCAAATTAATTACAATAACATCTTATAATTCTATCTTATTTATGAAAGCATTTAATAAATTATTTTGAAACTAAGATCCAATCTTTTTTTTTTTTGTTGATAATAATAAGATCTAATATTGTATAAGCTCATAAAATATCTTATAAGATATAGGAAATTATAAAATATTTTTAAAAAAACTTAGCCAAACATCCTCTTAGTTAAAATTAGAAGAATTTTTTAAAATCTTATAAATAAAAAAAACTCTTTACTTGAAAAAAAAAACTAATAATAAATTTATAAAAATTTTATTTTATCACCTTATAAGGTCAATATTTAAAAATTGATGAACATGTTGTGATAAGTAAAATTCGAACGTCTTATAAAATATTTTGATAAGCATATAAACTTAGCCAAGCACATTCTCAAATTTTGTTTCGATTACAATTGCAAATGGCAACACGTAACATCACATCAAAAATTTATATAATTAGTTATAGTGGAATAATAATTAAAAATATATATTTACATTAAAATAATAATCAATACACGTGATTCATGCAATGATTTGAAATGATTATAATTTTTTAGTTACATTTTGGTAAAAGGGATATGAATTTTGAATGACCATTTAGCATTTGTTTTGAAAGTTGAAAATAGTCTCTCAAAACAAAATCAAACCCTACCTAAAATATCATGTTCCCAAAGCAGAGAGTGACCCGTAATTTTCCCCTTCAAAACTATGTGAAACTATATTTTATATTTATATTTTTCATTACAGTCTATGGTCTCGTTGCAGAAAAGAGGTCTCTTTGCCCGGCTTCGGAAAATGATGAATATCAATTTCATAATCTATGAAAGTTGGCTCAACCAAAACAACACCTAAATACAGGATTTGTACAACAGTAATGAACTATTAACACATGAATCATGCACACTTATTATTTACAAAAGCCTTCAAATTAATAACAAATTAATTAATGAAGATGGGCTGCAATGCACAACCCCAGCTATAATAATCACCAAGAAGCTTCAATAAAACTGATACCTTCTCTGAGGAGAAAAACAGAGCAACGAGAAAAGCTTTATTTATGAGGTGACTCAAAAGAAAGAATGTCTTCTTCGTTCTTTGTTTACTTCTTCACCATATGGGCTAGAGTTTGCTGGACATATAGAGGCAAACTAACAAGCCTGCATTTCCAGCGCTCGTCGGTTGGAGCGTAACTGGCTTGTCTCTCACCCCACCAAAACTCAAGACAAGACTTAATTTGATCCTTTAGCCAGTCAGGCTCATAATTGAACTCGTCTTCACCTAGTAAGGATTGATCTTGCTGTAATTCATATCTGTGCTCCAAAAGAAGCGGGGGAAAGTGATTTTAGAAATGTAGATTCCAAAAACATATGCATGAAAGAACATGGTTCTGATTCTTATTTGATGGAATTAGAAGATGAAACAAAGCCTAAAAACATTGCACAATGTGAAAGAACTCTGAAACTATTTTGAGTTCCAATTGAAGCTCACCTCAGTAGCAGCTGCTCGTGAGCTTGAGGGAGCAAACAACAACTATTTCCAAAGTACCTGACCATATCGCTGAGAGTCTGCATGAGTAACCAAAGCGATATTAAATTAAAGCAAGTATCTACCAGCACAAGTGAGAAAAGTTTACCATTTTTACTTTTTTTTGAATTTTCTTTAAGCAACGACATACGTGATTAGGCAAATTAGCATCACCAGAGAGAATTTCATTTAATCCCATTCCCCACCTTGCCCCTCCAACAAAAAAAAAAGGAAAAAAAAAAGCACGTCTCTGATATGAAATGTTGATTATCTTCTTTAAAGATAAGATCAACAAACTCAGGTAAATAGATAAAACATTTGAGTAAACAAACTAAAGAAGAACCATGAAAAAAGGGAAGGAGATAGCCGATTTCCATGTGGACCTGCCCATTCTATTTTGAGTTATTTTCCTGAGTGATCAACGCTTTACTCAAAATGGAGTTGAGTAGCTTACCCAATTACTGCTCAAAAGACATTGCAAATTACGATCTTATCAGGAGCAAGAGTGAGAGGTCTAACATGAAAGGCATCCAAAGGTCTCTTAAAATGGAAACTGTATGCTTACGCTACCAATATAAGATTTCTCGTATACAGAGATACCTACATGCAAACAACTGTATTTGAAGCCGTATTTGGATGAAAAAGTTTACCTCTGAAGGAAAACCTGATTTTGTTGATTTCTCTGTAATTTCTGGAGATAAAATATGATTTGGGTTCAAGGAAAAGAAATCGAAAAACTTTGTGAAGGAAATTTGTCAGCAACTAAACTGTCCCAAATATACTTGTTACACTTGCTTCACCAATTGGAATGAGTAATCTCATACCTTCCATTTCTCTTTTGTGGTTCACCTGGAAGTTTTGCTTGAACACGAGTTTTTGTATCAACCAATATTGGAAATCTTTCGGACTCAAGACACAGGCAACCGAATTTCATCTATTATTCCCACCATCCATACACCTTCTTTGAAGCCTACTTTGAGGGCACATCAAGTTAAAATCCATTGTATCATCAGAATAAATGACTCACAACCGGATGCAAAGAGCAGAGTGCAGATATCACTTTTCATTTTTTTTATACAAATGCAGAGTGCAGAATATGTCTACATTTTCCTGAAATAATTAATTAAATACATTTTGTTTATCGTGTGTCATGTTTCGTACACTTATGTAATTTTATAAATTACAATACAATTTTAGCATTTTAACTCCCTAAATTAACTATAAGTTGTTTGGTAGCTATAATAAATAGTTTTGAATTATAATATGGAAAAGTAATTTACTATACTCTTTCTTGTGGAATTGAAGTCTTGATTGAAGCAATCCAATTAATTTCCTTTTCTTGACCAAACATAACAAAAATCAAAAATTAGAGGGACAAAAAAAAAAAAAAAAAGCAAAACAAGAGATGCTTTTTTCTGAAAGCTCAAAGTTGTTTTATTTAAAAAAAAATCTTTTAAAATATTTTAAAATTAATGCATTCCGAAGTAAATTTATTTGATTTAAAAAAATTATATTATAAAAAAACAAGATTTAACAAGATTTTTTTTTTCTTTCCCAAATCTATACAAACAATTTTAAATTAATTAAATCAATCAATTACCTCTCTGTGGTCCTAAGTCCTAACACATTGATTCGCACGAATAATTGCGCATGACAACAAATTTGTCAGTCACTGGAAACTGTTTTCGACCCAAAAATTCGTTGGAAAATAAACATGCGACTCTTCATTTATTACTGATATTAATGTTAATCTAATTTTTTTCATTATTCAATTATTTTTTTGGGCTAGAAACACATTAAACGATTTCAGTTCCATTGCCCATCCTATAAAACAACGCGAAGAGTGTCGCTATTATCACGATTTTAGGACAAAAGTCTATGTACTAGACAGCATCCGCCGTTGGTGTAACAGTGATACCTTCTCACTGGAGCACTGGTTGTGTTCAAGAAACGAGAGAGAGAGAGAGAGAGAGAGAAATGGGAGAGAGATTAAGGTGAGCGAAACCCTAGCTTTGGAGCAGGAGGTTGGTGGATTGGGAACTTCAATAATGGCGGCGCTGGGTTCCGATGCTGCAAATGCAGGTAAAATTTTTCACTCCCGAACTGTTCTTTTGTTGGGATTTCTTGGTTCTTTTTTGGGGTCCTTGTCGCATCATCCGGAGAAGTTTTTGCTTGAAAGAGAAAGGATCAAAAACTGTGCTTTAATTCTCAAGATTCTTCTGATTATTATTTATTTTTTTTGTTTTGCTTTCATTGTGCTATTCCGTGTTCATGGGTCTTGTGCTTCTAGTTGATCAATTGATGTTCAAGAACCCATGTCCGAAAATGAACAAAAACTTCAAGAACAGGCATTGATTAGTATAGCTAACCTCAAAATTCATGAAAATTGGATGAACCAGGGGGTGAAGCAGTTTAGTGCGGAAGAAAACAATCAGTAACTTGTCAACCTGCCATGGCTGATTTATCCACGTGAGCGATGAGCCCCATTTCCAAAACGGGCTGGGCTCAATTGGCCCATTTCATTGGCAGTGATTAAAATATCACAAATTTTCATCACAGATGCAGACAATAAGTGTCCTTATTGCTAGGCGGCCTGCAATTTTGCATATCTATAAAAAAAGAATAATAATAATAATAATTGATTGTTGGAAAATTAATAGTTGTTGTTCAAATGTCATGGGAGATCCACCAAGCTAGTGGCTTTGACAACTCACAATCTCTGAGAACTGATGCTTTAAGGGAAGCTTAGCTGATTTAGAGGGAGCAGTTCATTCGTTACATACCGTGAATCTCCCAGATATTTACAAGAAAGAGAAAAAAAAAAAAAGAAAGAAAGAAAAAGAAAATCCCAAATCTATGGGAACTATATTTTGGATGGATCCATGGTATAATTTTTTCCTGAAAATGTTGTGGCACGATTGAAAGATTTATCTTAAAGTAAAGACTATATGTGTGCATATCCCATGTAAGGTTAAATGTGGTGACCCCATTCAACTCATCTTTCTCTTGCAAAGCCCATATAGGATGTTGTGTATTTTTTTCCCATGCTAGTGTGTTGTAACGGTTCCAAAGATGTGGAAAATTGGACGCACATTGACTTGTGCGGGAAAATTTACACAATTTTGGTTAAAACTCTTTTCCCCTTCTTGCTTTGGGTCACACACCACCAATTATTGGTTAGTCATCAAGTTTTAGGAAAATGACAGGCATGCTGTAATGGCTCATGGCCTATCACTATACAGAGTTAGTGCTACTTATTACATTAGGTTTTCATATTTACGGATCTTAAATCAAAATTTAACTGTTAACTGTCGTGAGATTTTGATCAAGGCACTCTGCTTGCTAATCTAATGCTTGTGCTTGATTAATGTTCCAACCTTTTAACTTCTTCCCCAAGCTGGAAAAAAGAATAGTACATAGGTAGACCTTGTCAGAAAGGATAACGCAGATGCATGAGTAATGACTAATACTGCATCTAGCCAGGTGAGCAACTCTTCATATCATCAACTGCAACGGTATAGTGGTTCATTTCAGAAACACACTAACACGATAAAAGCGAATTGCTTGGTTCGCTATATATAATGCTACTGTAGAACTGGAATGATATGATAGTAATTGATTTTTCAGCAGTATAATGTTAGGCAATAATGCTCGTCATGTATAAATTTATTGCATCTTTTTGTGTTAAAACTGGTTTCGGTTGCACAAGTGCATAGTTTCTTCGGGAGGTAGGAAAATCAATTGCAGGTACCTCTTCCACAGCCTTATCCTTCTGGGCTTCGGTTGCTTTCAGTGCCCGGATTTCACTTTGAGCCTTCCCCAGTTCCCCCTCCTCTGAAATTACATAAAATTTAGTTTGTCGTGTCCCTTTCATATGCGTGATGATCCACTCCAAAGTTTATCAAACTGTGTTATGATCTATGGATAATTGCATCACAGTTATTTTATATATATATATATATATATATATAATAACTGTTTTTCTTGAACGGAACTAGATGATTGATAGCTTATTTAAAATTTTCAGCAGTATAATGTTAGGCAATAATGCTCGTAATGTATAAATTTATTGCATCTTTTGTGTTAAAACTGATTTCCGTTGCGCAAGTGCATAGTTTCTTCGGGAGATAGGCAAATCAATTGATATATTTGCAAGAGAGAGAGAGAGAGAGAGAGAGAGAGAGAGAGAGAGCTCTATATTTCTATACATTTCTACATATTTGATACATTCTTAGTTTTGATTGAGTTGATTCCGCTTCCTGTCAATTTACACGTGTACCTGGTGATGGCACAATGGTTTAGGAACCAACTCAATTCATATCATTTTGGATTGGGTCTGATTTATTTTAAATTGAGTTAGGTTGGGTCTCATTTAGTTGATGTTAATGATGAATGGTAGTTGGATTGATTACGGGTTATAAATGAGTTATTCTATAAATAAAAAAAATATATTTAATTTCAATTTTTTTTAGAGTTTTAAAACCATTTAAAGAATATAAGAACTAATAATTTAGATTTTTTTTTTTTTGCCTTGATTAAAAATACAAGAATCATGCATTGAATCGCTTAAAAATCATATCAAACTCATTTACAACAGACCCCCTACTCATTTCCAGCCCATCTTTAACTAATTTTTTGAAATTCATTTTCAACCCAACTCACTATGACCAAATTTAATTCCAACCCAATCCATTCAATTGCCACATCTATGTGTACCCTCTCAAGAGTAGGGATGGCAATGGGTCGGGTTTGGCCAAATTCAGGACCCACCTTATTGCATCCGTCCGGAGTTGGTAGACCCAGATTAAATTTTTAAAACAATTAAAAAATATTTTTTAAAAGAAAATTGGTATTATTATAACTTTATAAACATGAAAAAAATAATAGTACTACCAAAGTACTAATTATTTATAAATTTTTATGAACATATTTTAAGTTTTATTATATATTTATTTGCACATAGTTTGAAACTATAACTTAATTATTAATATTATATAATTATTTTCATATACACGAGTATTATATTTATTTTTTAAATAATTATTTATATAATATATACTTTTATGTATAAAATATAGATATACATTATACAAATTTGCATAAAATAATAAATAAAAAATATATATAAATTATTAAAGGGATAGATTCAAATTTTAAAATCAAGATTTGGGACTTGTTCTGAACCCAATTAAGAGTCTTAAAACCAATGGGGCGGGTCCGATCCGGATTTGGGACCCGGACTCATTACCATCCTTACAGTCAAGAGTCATGCCTCTCATCCTTCTCCAAACACCCCAAAACGTTATACTCATTTAAAAAATAAAATAAACTGTGAAAGGCCAAAAGAATAAGGGGAAGAAAAAACTAAAAAGCAAAAAGCAATGAATGATTATGAAGCTTTACAGGACAAAATTATGACATATATATTCCGGCAGCTGTCTTTAGCGACTTTCCAGTAATCTGAATGCAAGGTCAGCGTAAATTGGACAATCATTAATAAAAATTAGTTCAGAGCTAAGTAACTAAGTGCAATACATGGCCCATGCTCATCAAACTTACACCGTCAAATTAAATTCCTACCCAAATTGACACTCGGTCAAATAAAAGAGAAAAAAGATAAGAAGAGAAAGTAGACATCGGTGAGTAATCCGATCTTTTGTAATATTTTCGTGTAATATTTTGTATTGTATAAAAGTACACATATTGAATTATACGAAAATGTTATAGAAGATTTGAATTGGCTTGTGATGGGCTAAGTTTGCGAATTAATTGAAGATCTTTTTTTTTTTTTTTTCGGGTTTAAGAGGCTAAGTTTGCGAATGAATTGAAGATTGAAACTGTAGATAATTTATAAGACCGCGGAGTGACAATTTATAAGACCCAACCCAACTCTTGTACAGAGTGACAATTTTGATAATTAAAAGCTAACATTTTGCCTTGTTTCTCAATGCCAGTAGAGTCATTAATTATTAATTAGCAAAATAGGAAGGCGAGTAGTGCGCCTAGTGGCTATCAAAGCCAACACATGCAAAAATACTAAAAGAGAGTAAAGACACCAACCTAACCCGATCTAACTCTTGTACAGAGTGACAATTTTGATAATTAAAAGTTAACATTTGCTTTGTTTCTCAATGCCAGTAGAGTAATTAATTATTAATTTGCAAAATAGGAAGGTGAGTGGTGGACCTAGTGGCTATCAAAGCCAGCACGCGCAAAAATATTAAAAGAGAGTAAAGAGTCACCAACCCAACCCAACGCCCTGCAGAGAGTGACAATTTTGATGATTTCATGGGAAATTTCAGCGTCTACGTCAGACGTGACACGTGCCCTCATATTATTTTCCCACTCTCTTCTTCCCAGTACTTTCTTCATGTCCTATTTTCTAACCCCCCCTCTCTCTATAACTTTGTTATAAATGGTTGCATATCTAGGTCTATAACTCAATAATTCTAGAAGCCATGGGTGGTGAGAAGGTATGCAATTCTTTATTGATCAGTTTAGTTTGTTAAGACAAATTGGCTAGTAATTTCAAGTGTTTTCGATCATGAACTGGGTATGGTTCTTGATCATTTCTATACTGTTTGATCATCGTTTCAGATTGAGTTTATTTTTAAAGAATTGATTATGAATTTGCCCTTCAATTGCTCTGTGTGTGTGTTGAATGAAACAGGTGACTGTTATGATACTAAATGTTGATCTCCAGTGCCTCTGCTGCTACAAGAAAGTGAAGAAAATTCTCTGCAAATTTCCCCGTGAGCCCCTCATCCTTAACCTGAGCTAACAATCATTGATCCACATTACATATTTGGATACTGACAATTGTGTAGCATCAATTCCATATATATCCCTGATTAATTTCGTATTCATATTTTTATCGAATTAATTTTCTTATGGTGGCAATAATTGATGAATTTTTTTGTAATACCCCACCAGATGATGATGCATCGTCACCAAACCAAAAATAGCAATGCATGATCTCACCACACATTTTTTCTGTTACTTCTATTGTTTGGTAAGAGTTGATTACAAATAAAAAATAAAGTCGAGGCAGAATTTAATTTTCTGTCTCTAAGATAATTTTGCTTCATATAGTGCTTACGGTTTAAACGGTAATTGTCTTTTAAAATACAACGATTTTTCTCGAGATAAGAGCACTTCAAATCTCAAGAAGGACAAATAAAAAGCATCGAAAACTCTTGAAACAAGAAATAGAATAGCTTTGGACAATATGTGTACTAGAATGCAGGAAATTATAAAATGTTGTTGGATGTGAGTGAATGATTCTAGCTAGAGCGGGTGTATTTATAATAAGTGAAAGGTTGTGGCCATTCAATGAATAAGTGCTAGTTGCACCCCTTAGATCAAACCAAAAACTGCTTCGGCTGGACCACACCTGAACCCCGAACTACACCGACCCGAGCCTCACCCGGTCCGATCCGAACCCTTGATCCAAATTGGTTTGATTTGAATTTGGATTTGGTTCGACCCAAAATTCAATTTTGACTCAGCACAAAAAGAATATGTTTTAATTAGTCCAAGTCCAGGCCAAGCCTGCTCGCCACGTCGAGCCAAGCCGGCAGGACGATGGCGGCATGCGGGGGCTTTAGCTCGGAACCCATTTGAACCTAAGTCCTTACCTGTTTACACATTTGGATATGGACCCCAACCCCTTGTGAGTTTTTGGGTTATATTAAGTAGTCAATTTCCCTTCACTTTTTCAATGTGGGATAGTATTCTCAAATTCTTTCCCAATCTTAGCTTCAACTATTTTAAGTGGCCAACTTCGACAATTAATTTATCATTCACCTAAAATTATATTCATTGAGTGAATACACTATTCATATCTACTTTCGGAGTAAAATTCATTAATGTTAAATTCAAATTGTAACCCACTTAAATAATTTCTCAAAATTGATCAAATACCAACTTGCTAGGAATATAATTTTCTAACAACTTCACTTTTGTTATTTTATTCAACCCTTTTTTATGTTTTTTGGAAAAAAAAAATGGCTGAGTTAGTTATATTTCTTTTTGTGATGTAAAAATGTTTGGGACAAGAGAAATTAGAGACTCGGTATACGATGAGAAGGGAAACAAGGTCACAATCACCGTGGTGTGCTGCGATCCTAAGAAAATTCAAGACAAATTGTGCTGCAAAGGTGCCAAGGTTATCAAAAGTATTGAAATCGTCGAGCAAACCAAGCCCAAACCGCCACGGCCGGACCCGGTCCCGAAACCTGACCCGGTCCCGAAACCTGACCCTGTCCCGAAACCTGACCCGGGCCCGAAACCTGACCCGGGCCTGAAACCTGACCCGGGCCCGATTCGAAGAACATGCTGCCAACAGTGCTACTTAGGCTATGGTGGAGGCCCATGTTACCATGGGCATGGGGTTCCCCCGCCACCACAGCCATGTTATCATGGTTACCATTGCTATGGCTATTGCAATTGCTATGGCTATAGCTATAGCAGGCCATGCCACGTCATCAGTTGTGATTATTATTTCAGTGAAGAGAACCCTCAAAGTTGCTCCATCATGTAATAATGATGATTATATTGTTAGTTAATGGGCTTGGTATGGCGTGAGGTGGTTGTTTTGTTGTTATGTAAAGATATAATAAGTTAATCATCAAGAATTGAGGGTAATATAGAAAAATATTAACTTCTTGTGTAGTTGGGGTCAAATTGGTTGTCGTAAGTTGGGTATATTTGTGACATGATTCTGTCATTTGTTTAAATAAGACTGGTGAAATAATATTGATAGATGATGATTTTTGCTTACTTTTTTTATTGTGGTTATATTTCTTGTTTCTTTGTTTTCTTGAGTTTTACATTGCCATATGAACATAATTATCACGTATGACAAGATGTGTGAGCTTGCGGATATTAAAGCATCACCAGAATCCGGGTTTTGTTTTGATTTTTTTACTCTCGATCAGTTTTTTAATACAGTAATTTGTGTACTCTGTTAAGAATATGGTTGAAGTGAATAGAAAGTTTGGATCATTTAAATAAGCTTTTCAATCAAATTTTATATGTATAAAAGATAATTATTGAGAGAATAATTATCTATATAAATTTTTATGATGCTCATCTCGTATTTAATCGAGTCTCAATAAAATGTTAGATACCTTAGTCATGAAGGGAAAAAAAAAGAAAAGTTATTATACACTATCTAATCTAAATACGTACACAAAATAATCCAATAGATATAATAGAACTCATTAGATGATATCTAATTAGCATTTTTAATAATATAAAATTAAATATAATAATATAATAATTTTCTCTTTAATCATCATTTGATATTATTATATTTAATTATTTAAATCTACCCATTAAATTTATCAATTAGATATCACCCAATCGAATAGCAACCAATTGAGCGGCATCAAGAATTCCACCACGTAACAGATTCAATGTATTAAAAAAAAAGGCTACATACGATAGTCCTAGGTTAAGCGGGCCTATTCATAGGCATGGGGTCCAGTGTAAAAGATAATAAAGGTTCAGCGGGCCGCCTATTCATATGCATAGGGTCCAGTGTAAAAGATAATAAATAATCGTAATAAAAGTTGAAGGAGAAAGCGGAATTGACAACTAATTCCAACAAACACTATGTTAGTACTTTTGATCGAATTTTTCAGTTTATTGTAAGAACTTTTTTAATTTTGATTGAAAAGTTAATGACTTTTTATCCTCTCTTTTTGTTGATTTGGGAATGATCAACGATTGATAAAATCACCACAAATGCATGATTCTTCAAAAATATATATCCAAGAATTGTTATTATTATTATTATTATTATTGGAGTTAGGAGCAAATTTAATTTTTTTTTTTTTGGGTAAGTAGTAGTAGCATATCATTCGATTATGGCATGCTTATATTATATAAATATCAATTATTATCAATTATATATCATTAAATACCGATTAACACCAATAACTATTGCATTTGTCAATAAATTCGGAAAAGATCATATCTTCACCAAGTCCTGTCGCTGGGGTCGATCCGGAAAGACCCTGAATTGTACGTGATCTTTGGTATTTTATTTAGTAAAAATTGTAAAATCTTAAAATTCTTGCCATCCAGTAGAAGAGGATTGAATATTGTTGGGGTTAAAAAGCTCTTGAATGGAAAGTTGTGATACTTTTCAATGGAGTCAGAAATTTTTTTTGGGGGGCGATATCAATTTTTTTTTTATAAAATATCAAATGAATTTTTGTAATTTAGAAGGTAAAATTCAAAATTTTCATAAAAATGCATATAAATTTAACTTGCTATGACTTAAGTAGGATTGTTATTGGGTGGATATTTACTCACTCAAACCAAAAAAAACAAAAGAAAATCAATCTTGCGCAAACTCAAACTCATTTTTTTTATACTCACCCAAACCCAGACCCATTAAAAGAATTTCATTTGATCCGGGTTTGGTTCTAAACCTGATCAATACTCAATGCCATTACTCAATTTTTACCCAGTTCCATCATTCACAATCTTCAAAAAACTAATCTACCCAGGCAGCTGACTCTCTTTCTCTCTCTCTCTCTCTCGAGATTCTCTTTCACACGTATGAAAATAAAAATATATTTAATTGTGATATTTTCTAGAAATCACATATTTTTCTTCAATAATGGGGTCTATTCTCTCCTCGTGCAAAAGTTATCTAATTTTTCTAAATATGTTAAAAAGTACAAATGTGAAAAAAAAGGAACTTTAAAATAAAATAATGGCAATAGGTGGCAATAGATGCATAAAATATTCTGCATTTATCTAGCTTCAAAATATATTATTGAATTGAATGTAAAGCTGCTTTTCGTTTCTCCTTAGAATTTTTGTTTCTGAAAAATCTGTGGCTTAAAATCAAGTTATGTATTTTTTGCAAAAAATAAAATCAAGTTATGTACTGGCCCACTGGCCTATTGGGCCAAGCCGCCAATCCAAACCTGCATAAATGAACTCTATTGCGCTGCTCCAATTTTTAAAACAGGTTATTGGTAATATAATTTAGATAAAATATATGTGATATTAAGCACAAAAATGTTTTGATGACCTTTCTAGTTAAATAACAGACATAAAAATTGTATTTGTTAGAAACAATTCAATCAAGGAAACAAATAAAAATCACAAAGGCAACACTTCATAATTCTATGATCATTTTGTTTTAGATGTTTTCGGAACGAGCTTGGTTCCTCATACTTACGGAAACGAGCACAGATCAAATTTGATTCCATTAGATTCGGGGGGCGGGCGGGGAAGGGGTCGGGCCGAGCCGGGTTGAGTCTAGGCTCAACCGGTAAAAATCGGGTCTACAAGTATACCTAGACTCACAGGCCCACCCAGTCTTTATCAGGCCTGGGTCTATTGTATTTTATTAGGTAATGATTGAGTGTAGGTTTGAATGAGTAAATACCTACCTAATGACAGGTCTAAACTTGAGAAGGGGTTATTCCTCCAACTCTGTTGACTCTATTTGATACGGGCTAAACCTAATACACCATTTTAAATAATAATAAAATCGCATTGAAGTACCCATAAAAATTTAAAAATATTACAAGACACATCATATAACATATTAAATTTAACCCTTAATATTAAGACACATAACATCTTATGATTATAATAAGTATATAATCATGATTAATGATATAAATATCTAAATCCTTCTATTTTGGGTACAACTTTCCATTCTAAGAAGTACACTTTCTTCTTCTTCAAGAATATATCACCTTCTCTTTACTTGATCACCAAGAATACTAGAACAATTTGTGGGAGCTGGAAAATTGACCCACACCAGCTTCACTGTCCTTACTTTTCAACAGCTTCCCGTACATTGAATTGTGCACCAGTGTCTAAAATGTCTCTAATGAAGGTAGGAAATGCCAGGATTTAAATGGCATATATTGAGTCCAGTCTGATTCTTTAGAAGAATGTTAAACCGGATCATGTTGCTGATAATTGGCAAGTGCCGAGCAATGTTCTTTGCCTAAAAAGGCGGTCGAATGGTTTGAATATTGAAATTTTTTGAAAAATCTAGAAGAAGAGAATGCATGGAATGTTGAATATCATTTCTGGAAACTCTGCTTACAAACCACGACACTTGCTCTATCTATAGCTAGGAGAAGAGCTAACTAACTTGTACAAGTTTTAAGAAAACAAAAAACGAACTACTGCTAACTAATAAAAGCGCACTTTTGAATAAAGTGTACAAAAACACTAACTAGCTACCAAAACTGATTTCTGGAAATAAATATTAACAAATTTAACTAATGTTTTTCAAGGATATAAGAAGAATTATTTGGTACATGTATTTGGATTATAGGTTGGTACATGTAGATATCTTAAAAAGGCCAAGCATGGAATTGATTCTAGTTCATGTATTAAGTTAGATTTTTGGTAGCGAGCTCTAATAAATTCCTGTGCACTCAAATGGAGTTATGTGAAGTGACTTCCCTTCTATTCTCTCGTACAAATTACACGATTTTGCCATTTTGGACATGCTTTTGGAAAAATCTTTGTCTTAATGTTGCTCATCCAATGTTTCGGGCAAGGAAGTTGTGCAGATGATTTTGTGAGGACATTTAATAGGGGTGCTAGAGTTGGGCATAACTCCTCATGATTTTGTGATGTAACAACTCAAGCACCGACGAAGAACTCTGTGTGTCAACCGGTTTCATTGAGAATTGGCAATTGACGCTAACGTTACGTTATGGAACTCCTTGTTTATTTGAGGGAACATGAAAGAGAAATCTTGTCTAAAGAGCATACTGCAGTTGTGTGATGGATCAGTAGGAAAGAGCTTGTGAATTGTTAGACCTCACTCTTACACTTGAAATATACAAATACTTGTTATACAGAGAGCTTGCTGGACTCGTGTTAGGTGCTTCATCTAATCATTATATGGGTATCGAATTCTCCTTTCCTGTGGGCTTATGCCGACTCTGCTAACAGAGGGAACCTTTGGTTTCTTTTGTGATTAAAGATTCATAATTTCTCTAAGAAGATTAGCTTAGCTGCTTAACTCCAGGAAAGAGTTGACTTTCCCTAATGTCCAAGCTTACCATCACCGAGACAGAACACACAAAAAATGTCAACTCCTAATATTATTACGCTGAGAAAGCAGTGAGTTGACTTTGGAGTTCAAGGTTCCAGGTTCCATGTACACTTTTGGAGAACGTTAAGAATTGAAATGTGTTAAAGATTAATACTAATTAATAGCTTAAGAGTCAAACTAAAAAGGTGCACGACCCCTCAGTTCATGAGCAGTTGCACACAAGAGTTTCGGTTAGTATATGAATAAAAAAATGGTAATATATAGTATTTAACTAGTTTTTGCTGTATATTCTAAAAAAAAACTTGGACAATTCCATTTGATTACTTGCCATGCCAGTAAACAAACAACTTCGTTCCTCCACGATTAAGACAAAAGTGAACCAAAATATCAAGTGTAATGTGGCCAGCACGTCTATAGTCTGTGCTTACTGGCTGAGACGTGACGTCGCTATGCTCGGCACTCAAGAGTGTATATGTGTTTTCAGTTGTTCCAGTTTGTACATACTCAAAATGGGGAATTGTGTTGGTGCAGGTTTTACATTATCTCACAATGACAACAAAAATGGCCCTGATGGAGGAAAAGAGTCGAAGGCTTCGGCAAAGGCTGATGAAAATATTAGCTCGGGCTGGGATGCGGGCCCCATTTCTCAGCTTCCGTTGGCTGCAATGCTGAAATCAGGAGAGGTGTATCATCTAATTCCTGAGCAGCTACAGCAGCACATGGCTGAGAGTTGCAATGGCCAAAGAGTAAAGATAGTGGTCACCCAGAAGCAGTTGCAGCTGCTAATAAAAACCGCAGAGCAGCTACAACTGAGACATATCAAGCTTCAGTCCGTGCGGAAAAGGGGCAAGAAATGGAGGCCATCTTTAGCTACAATTCCAGAACTGTAGAATGAACTAAGGAGACTACATTCTTGCTTCGTTTGCGGGCCTTCCTTTCTTTCCTTTTTGTTCCCCCTCTTGATCCCGCCCCAGCATGGCACAGCTATGCTGCTCTTGTTTCCTACGCGGGCTTTTTTTTTTCACCCTGCCCCAACACAGCTCTGCAACCCCAATTTTCCGTAGGAAGTTACTTGCTAAGGGTGGAACTAGGAAAATTGAGAGGTGACGAGGTTTCTGTATTATTTATTTCTCCATATTGTACTTCTCTTGAACCCCACAAAGAATTCTGAAAATCTGTTGCTCTGGAAAAAGCAGTTGTTTAGAAAAAGAAAAATGCTGTAGGAAGCTGTAAATACTTTGCAAGAGAATTTGATCTTATCATTTAACATGAATTTGATCTGTTGCTTTCAGACTCGAGTTTTATTGCAAACGAATAAACAAATAGTTTATTAAGTAGTAGAATGTTTATACAGGCAAACAGATGAATGAGACTAATTATGAACAAAATCACACACTACAACTAGTGGAGCTAGCTACCAACTCGCCATTTCCGCAATTCTAACATTATTTCTGGTATCAAGCAAGTAGCATCATTCAAATGGCTGGGTAATTACATTGTAGAAATCATAAAACACACTGTCTAATGCTGTAGTCACTTCCTTATCGTTTCCAAATTTATCCCGGAAATGTATCTTCAAGAAGCATTGATGGACCTAATCAATGGAAAACAATAGGAGTTAGGAATTATGAGAAGGGACATTGAATCTCTAAGGTGTAAAATAGGGAGTCTTTATATGACTAATTGGTATAAGAGAATATAGCCAACCTTTTCAGCGAGTTTGTGTTCTTATCTTCTCATCCTCTTTTGTTAATGCTGAATCCTTCTCTCTTAGTGCTGCTTCTCTCTTCATTTTCTTCGACTCCACTTCTATGGCTCTAGTCAGCGTTTCAACCTTTTTCATGAGCATCTGGAAAGACAAAATATATCATGCATGATGACTCAACATGCTCATCAACGCACACACACCCCGAAAAACACATAGAGAGATGTTGCTAGTAACCAACCCTGATTTCTTCATCTTTAGAATACAAAGTACTCTCTTTTAAGTCACAAGCTTTCCTCAAATTTATGACTTCTTTCTGAAGCCTGTCGTACAAAAATCCTGATACCACATCTTCACAGTCAATATCAGCTGTCTCATAACCATTCATCTCCTTCCTGCTGTCTTCTCTAACTTCCCCATTGTTGCATTTTTCATCATTGGCCATGGCATTTTTGTTCGTCACTGCATTTTCTTTTTCACTATTGTCAACAATCTTATTTCTAGAAGCCCACAAGCTCTTTTTCAGCAAATTTTCTCCGGAAGAACTTTTCTTTTTCGAATTGTTAATTGGCTTCATCTCTTTTTTTTCATCAGTCATTTGCATTGAGCTTTTAGTGATGGTGGATGCCCTAGGTTGTGATGTAGATCTCTTTCTCATTCTGGTGTTACTTGATAGGATTCCGAAGAAGTTATTGGATTTTTCGTGGTTGGGGGATCCGATAGCATTGATAGAGAAAGTAGGCACATGCTTTAAGCCTTCTTCGATTGTTTTCAGCCTCAACTTCAACTTTTCCTAAAACCAAATGGTTTAACATCTTTAATTCACATAGACAAGAGCTAACAGTCTTATAGGGTCCAAATTTGGGGCTCAAATGATGCTTAAAGTGTCACCTTGATTTGTGCTTCTGCCTTGACAGCTCTCTCTGAGATGGTTAGTTTGTCTTTTAACTTCTGCATCTCTGCCTGCAACATAGAGGCTTAACAGTTAAGAGAAAAACAATAAAGCATCCAATAAATTTCTCTAAACCAGAAACATCTAGGTTCTACATATGCTGACGAAAATCTTCAACATCATCAAGATCTAAAGAGATTGGTACTTGGGCAAGAACACTTATCGTTTCATGGGCATACCTGCAATATTCTTCTCTCTTCTAACCATTGTTTCACAGGCATAACTTTGTCATTGTCATCCTTCCACTCATTAGCTACAACAGAAGCTATTCGATTAGCTGAAACTTTGGCTCTTGCTAGTTCCCTTTCCAGCGTCCTTTTCTCCTCCTACAAATTTGAAGAAGAATAAGGTCAGTTGACATAAAATGTGTAGAGCCAACTACTAAGATTGGAATTTTCCCGAGGCTTTGTAAGTAATCATATACTTGAATGGAACCGAGGGACTCAATTGCTGCATCATGAATTCTTACATTTAGTTCTGAAATCCGTCGTCTATGATCACGAATAGTGTTGGCTGCTGCTCCACCAGCAAGTATGGCCTCCTCAAGTTCGTTGATAGTTTGGCTCAGCTTTTCCAACTCTAAAACCTTCTGCCTGTTTGTCCTTTCGAGTATTTTATTCTCCTCCTGGTGAACATATGTATGCATGTTAATGTTTTGAAAATTTACCGATAAGCTCCACAGGTACTGACCCAAAATCAGACCTGGCATATCTCAATTTGCCTCCTAAGTTCGAAGTTTTGATTTTGAACCTCCTCAACTATTAGTGCTCTTTCTAGGGCACTTCTCAGTATTTTCTCTGCTTCAAGCAATGCTGCTTCTTTAGATTTTGTTAGACGTTCCAGTGCCCTCTTATCCTCCTGTAGTGCTGCAATCTAAAAAATACTCGAGGAAAATGAGTTCAAAGTTCATATAAATTTGAAATTTGAATTTTATCACTTATCTTTAAGATCATCTGATTACCTCATTCTTATGCATCTTAATTTGTGCCTCTAGAGGAGCAATGACCAACTCAATAGGAACAGAATCATCATCCTTTTGATCGGCATAGACCCTTCTAAGAGTCGCTTCAGCTGCATATAGTGCAGCCAAAGCTTCCTTCTTTTCATATGTTAGTTTCTTGATATCTAGATTCTGCAACAACCAGAATCAAAACACTTGAACATCTCAAGTTGAAAGTTAATTGACACAGAGAGGAAAAAAAAATAGATGTATGAGGAAGTCCATTAACACCTTTTGTTGAATGTGGGCTTCGCTGGACCTTAGCTTCTCTTCCAACCTTTTAACTTCTTCTCCAAGCTGGAAAAAAGAATAGTACATAGATAGATCTTGTCAGAAAGGATAACGCAGATACATGAGTAATGACTAATACTGCATCTAGCCAGGTGAGCAACTCTTCATATCATCAACTGCAACGGTATGGTGGCTCAGTTCAGAAAAACACTAACACGATAAAAGCGAATTGCTCGGTTAGCTATATATAATGCTACTATAGACCTGGAATGATATGATAGTAATTGATTTTTCAGCAGTATAATGTTAGGCAATAATGCTCGTCATGTATAAATTTATTGCATCTTTTGTGTTAAAACTGATTTTGGTTGCACAAGTGCATAGTTTCTTCGGGAGATAGGAAAATCAATTGTAGATACCTCTTCCACAGCCTTATCCTTCTGGGCTTCAGTTGCTCTCAGTGCCCGGATTTCACTTTGAGCCTTCCCCAGTTCCCTCTCCTTCTCTGAAATTACATAAAATTTAGTTTGTCATGTCTCTTTCATATGCGTGATGATCCACTCCAAATTTTATTGAACTGTGTTATGATCTATGGATAATTGCATAACAGTTATTTTTTATATGTATATAATAACCGTTTTTCTTGAACGGAACTAGATGATTGATAGCTTATTTAAATTTTTCTTTAACTTCCATCTCTGAAAGAAACTCAAAAAATATTTAATCTAACGGAATCCAGAATATTTTTTGAACAAGGCTAGAACATTATAAGGGAAATACTAAATGATCCAAATACAGGAGAGAAGCAGAGATGGACTATCTGGCAATCATGAATAATGAAGATTCATAGGTCCTCATTGTCCCAGGGCATAAATAAAGTCATGTAGATTGTCTAGGATAACCATATTTTACTCTGACTAGCACAGTGTTTCTTAAAGCATAAGCTAAAAGCCCTGATAACTAGTTGTCAAGTGGTTACGTGAAAAATGACAACAAGGTTCTATGTATTAGCCTGATCCCCTAGAAGACAGGTCAAATAGCCACTATAGAAATTTTAATCATATCTTGGTTAAAGCATGTTTGCTTTATGACAAAAGTGGGGTTAGCTAAATAAGATAGTTAGGACACAGAGTAATTGCTGCAACAACTTTGACAACTTCCTATTTATCTAATTTTGTGTGGTCGTCATCGACTATAATGATTGAGTTATGCTTGCTCCACTTAATCTACTCTGACAATAGCCATCAGATCAGCAAAACAGCATCTAACGACGTATAATTACATTTGAATGCTTGAAATGGGAGTTTTAAGACAAGATCAACCACCACCACCATCACCATCCAGAGCCAAAAAATAAAAAAACAGGAAAAAAAATCTAAGTTTCCATCCATAATTTCACTGGCAAGAACAATCCTACAGGACAGGGTTGAACATGAAATATTCATGTATGGTACACCATCACAAGGTGAACTACAAGTTAATTCCGACGAAGTGAATAAAAACCAAAAGGGTATCATGAAAAGCGTCACAATAACTATAACAATACTAAAAATTGATTCTTGATCATCTATCAAAAGTGGGGCAGAAAAGGAAAAATAAAAAGATTCTTGATCAAAAAGCAACATTTCTGAAAACCAAAACAAATATGTAAAGGCCAAACGAGATAAAAGGATAGAACCTTTGAGTTGATTCTGTAACCTGTTGAGCTCTAACACAACAGGCCCCGGATGAGAAAGAAGAGAAACATCTTCTCCACCAATATCTTCAATGGCTGGCATTTTTTCTTGGACTTTTGTTTTTCTTCGCTGCTTGTCACTGTATTTGCAACAAATGGCTAGTTTCCACAGGAGTAACAACACAAAAGTACAAGGGGTTTTATGGAGTAAAAATAAGAGGGAGTTGTTAAGGGTTTAGTATGTTGAGGGGAGAGAGAGGGAGAGAGAGAGAGAGACTAAAAAACAAGAATGCTCCAACTCCACAATGAGAGAGTCCATACTTGTAAGGAATTGACCGCAAAGAGAGGGGATGAGAATGAGATTTTTCCCTATCCTGAAGCAAGCTCTCGAAAGCAACAATCGCGAGCCGCCCAGGCCGGCTTGCTTTCCCAATTCCCTCCTTTTCAAATCTCTTTACCGTTACATTTTTAACAGACACACAAGGTAAATTTTTTTTCTTTTTCTTTTTTTTTTCCATTTTACTTGAAAGAACTTGATCAACAAGATGAAATGGGCAATGCTTGTAAATCATAATTCTGAAAACAGATTAAATCTTTTGCTAATCCCATTATAAATTAGTAGAGATTTGGTAAACCAAACTCCAAATTGTGTTTTAAATTTATGGGACTAGCTAGTAATTTGGCCTTTTGCCAAATATTTTAGGAAAATTATCTTCTACTTGTCATTTACAAAACCAATTTTTATCCAAAGTTTGAAAAAATGGTCACCTTGAACATGACGGTAGTGGATGAGAAAGTGAGATTAATTAGTGTGGTCATGCTTCAGTAAAATTGATGGAAAGCACTTGTTTAGCACTAAATGAATTGCTTAAGCGTTAAACTCTCCTAAACTCTTGGTTAAGTGCTTAGTGGGAACTCCTCATTCAAATGGGATTTTGAACCGCAACTTAGAAAACGAAACATTTCATTCTACCAAGCCTTAAATTCAAAAGGGTCTTGAATGAAGTGGCTTAAAAGTATAAACATAAAAATCAAAATCCTAACTTTTATTTTAGGCCAAAATGATCTTTGCTTGGAAGTATATTTGGACAAAGAGGAAAAAAATAAATAAATAAATTGATGAGACTTGCCATATGGCAAATTTTAAGAAAATAGAGGGTGTTTTATTGAGGCGACAAAGGGAAGGTTCCATCTCTACCTACACCAGTGTCTAATTCTCTGCAATAAATAGAGGAGTAGGCAAAGATAGTGGAGTAGAAGAATTTCAATGCTTAATTAAACCACATATTGATTATTGTATAAGATTAATTTACTTGTTGAATTATTAGGCGCTAATGGTATTTCCACTAACTGGGCTCCTGAGAGTGACTTTGAAATATTGGGTTCAAGCCGATTATTAGCTGTTTCTACGACGCGGGTTCAGTAGGTAAGTTTATATAAATAAAAAGTAGTAGTTATCACATGTAAGGGGGTCCAGCTAAATGAGTCTAATTTAATCCGTGAAATTGAGGTCTAAAAATTATGAGTTTTTTGTTCTATTTTATTAATAATATCTTTCTACTTTGTTAGTAGTTTTTTTTTTTTTTTTTTGTAATAAAATGAAATAGTTGGGTTTGTACTTGGTCTCATAATGTAATAATCTGGTTTGTAATATATGACTTACTGATATAATTAAGTGAAATGTATTGTACCGTTTTCAACCCAAAAAATAAAAAATAAAAAATTAGCATGTCTTCTTTAAAACTAAAAAAAGAAAATCTTATAGAGGTTTGATCTTATCCCAAATGTTATTATTTCTGATTTCACTATTTCTAGTCCAAATGATAATATCAATGTCAATTCAGAAAACTATTTGTAAATGGCGTACTTACATCATATGTTTTGAAAAAAGATGAATAATTCTTCTTAAGAATGGGCGAACAACACCTAATAATTTTATTAAAGTTGAAAAGACACCCTACCTCTGCAACATATGATAACGAACTTCAAATTATTTTTCATAGATAATAAATAATCACTTAAATAATTATGACGTAAACGCACATTAAATACATGTTTACTATTAATAAAATGCATTTGATTCCAAAACACATGAACTATATGAGGTAAATGCTATTATATTTGAAACTAAATTAAGTAGAATATATTATCACATTGAAGTTTCATATGCTAATGTGTGCGTGTGTGTATAATGTTATATATGAGGTAAAATTTTGATCTTTAAAAGTAGTAAGAATATTCAAAATATTAAGATGTCGGTAAAAAGAATATTTTTCATATATGTTGGAAATTCATACACCATTGAAGAATATCTAGTCCACACACACACACACACATATGTATATGCGCATGTATAGTTATTGATATCAACCAAATATTTATGAAAAAGCCAATAAAATAAAATAGAGTATAAATTTTCATCATATCTGTGGTATTTTAAAAATAAAGAAAATTATGATTTTTATTTTCTTTTTCCTCAAAGCATGCGACGTAATAGCCCCGTCTCAACAATGAGCGCGCAATGCCATTTATCTCAATTTGTATTATCATCCATACTTGAGAAAATATGTCGCAACAATTGAGGAGTATGCTTGTATCTCAATAATAATGATAATATATAATAATAATAATATTATTATTATTATTATTATCATTATTATTATTATGATTATTATTATTATTATTATCATTAATATTATTATCATCATTATTATTATTATTATTATGATTATTATTATAATGATGATGATGATGATGATGATGATGATAACTAGAAGCAACAAGGAAATGCTTGTGTCATTAGTGCGTCTGCACAATGTAATAGAAGCAGTATATGCAGTGCCATATTGAAACTAAGCATGAGTAACAGATTAGAGTATTGGGGGTTGCAATTGCCACTTAGTTATAAGAGCATATATCCATGATTTAGAACCCCGAAACATCCAAGTTTAGTGGACCACAAAGGGTGTCTCATTAACAGCTCAAACATTCTTTAGAAGAATTATTCTCTCTTTTTACACCTACTACACATATATATCCACTGCCAAATCATGTAATTTTTTTCTTCAGAAAAAGAATTATTCTCTCTTTAGAATATTGTATACATTCGCGTGAACAACTACCAAAAGTATGCATATGCGCGAATAATTTTCTTCTTCTTTTTCAATTTCTTTTTTTTAATTTTTTTTGGGGTTTTGTAATCTATTGTTACTAAAGGGTTACTGCCCAGCAAGGGTGACTCCACGCTTACCCTAGTGGAGTCAAGTGACCCGACTTAATTTTTTTATTAGTATATATATGTATGTGATATTTTGTGTTGAATATTAATTAATAATGTATAATTATGACCTTTTGATCATGTATTAAATTTTTAAGGAATTATAATTGACCCACAACAAATAATGGGTCTATTGGAAAGCCCATAGTCAAAAAATGAAAAGACAAGCGTAGTTGGGATTGCACTAACCACTAGAGTGACGATTAGGAAATACTTTCATGTGAAAATTGGAATGGCACATAACTTATAGTGTTTTCACATCTATTTTGAAGCAATATGGATGTAAAACTATTTCAAAAAAAAAATCAAAGCTTCAAGGAGATTTATCTATGAAAGAAAGCGGTCAAGTTTACTAAAAGCACAATCAAAAAGCGATTAAATTTGTAATCCACCTTCAGATTTTGGATCGGATAATAAAAAATTAAGTTATTATCTAAATTATCGAGATAAAACACGAATATGGTATTTATATAAAGGTATCTAAAATTTTCATTGTTTCCACAAGGAAAAATTTGTAGGATTATGCCTCGATTCAGTTCAAATTAGTGCATAGAATACTAATATTAATTAGAATGTTGTATTAAAATTAAAAGTTCTTGCATTGAATAGAGCATTCCAATCTTTCAGTGATGAATTTTTGTTCATTAATAGTTAAGTTTTGATCTCAATGACGAAAAATTTTGGAGTTGTCACTACTACCCTGGTCTATCTGACAATGGGGCAATGAATCTTCATGATAACCATCAGTTTGGATCCTGTATTGTATAATCGAGTTATGTCTTTTATTACACTCATTAATATACATCACGTGTATTGGTGAGCGGTTGAGATAAGAAAAGAGAATCTTTATATTTTTTTCCATATCATCAATTTTTCTTTTTCCTTATCTTCAACTGCTCACCAATACACCAAGTATGTATTGATGAATATAATAAAAGATGTAGCACGATTATGTAATAGAAGGTTTGAACTGAATAACCATTAACCTGAAGCTTCATTTTTCAGATGACTTAGTAAATATTCTTTAGGGATAATTACTCCCACCACCCCTGAGGTTTGGCCTAATTACAAATAACACCCCCTTGTATCGGTAATTACCGATACCCCCCTATGTTTTATGGACTTATTGGTAAAATAGACTGAAAAATATATAATATCCATTTTGCCCCTTGAATATTTGAAATAATTTTTATTTAAAAAAAATAAAAAAATGGATATATGATTAAATTGACCAAAATACCCTTTATTAATATTTTTGGGGGAAAAAAACCTATCTTCCTCAAACAAAGCCTACCTCCCACCCCCTCTCCCTACCTCCCACCCCTATCACCCAACTGCCGCCACTTTCACTCCGCCACCACCGCCGTTGCCCTTCACTCCGTCACCACTGCCGCCTCACTCCATCACTCAGACCGCCCCCCTCCGCCGCCGCCTCACCCCAGCCCTCGCACCGCCGCCTCCCGTCATCACTCGAACCTCCCCCTCCACCCCAGCCCTCGCACCGCCGCCTCACTGCATCACTCGCACCACCGGCGCCGCGCCGCGTCACTCCATCACTCCCATCGCCGGCGCCGCCCCACCCTCACTCCGTCACTCACACCACCAGACCCGCCACCCCAACATTTCTCTATTTTCTTTTTCTTTTTTCTGAGATCTAGATCTGAACTCTCTTTCTCTCTCTCTCTCTCTCTCTAGCGGCGGCGGGTGGAGATGGCAGGCGGTGGAGGACGGCGGGCGCAAGCGGCGGTGGCGATGGAAGGCGACGGTAGACGCAGGCGCAGATAGCGGTGGAGGGTTTCTCTCATCTTCCTCAGTTGTATCTCTCTCAACTCCCTCAGCTCTCTTTCTCTCTCGTCTCCCTCATATGTATCTCTCTCTCTCTCTCATCTTCCTCTCGCTCTAGATCGGACGGCGGCGGCTGACGCGGGCGCAGTGGCGGTGGAGGTTTCTCTCATCTCCCTTAGTTGTATCTCTCTTTCTCTCTCAACTCCCTCAGCTCTATCTTTCTCTCGTCTCTCTCATCTGTATCTCTCTCTCTCTCTCTCCCCCCTCTTCCTCTCCCTCTAGATCAGGACGGCGGCGCCGGGCGGTATGTGTGTATATATATATTTATAAATAATTTTTATATTATATCTATGTATGTATATATTTATGTATATTATATTTATATATTTATATTATATATATAAATTTAAAAAATGTGCAAATATATATATATATATATTTTTATCACAGTATAGGTATTTATATTATGTATGAATATTTATTATGTGCAAATATGCATATATATATAGACATTATAAATAAAAAATATTCATATATATTTTCTTATTTATTGAATATAAAATATAAAATTAGTCATAAGGGTAAAAGAGTCAATTTATAATTGTTCAAATATCATTCCCTC
The DNA here is from genome assembly GCA_026212405.1 of Petrea volubilis. Lineage (NCBI taxonomy): Eukaryota > Viridiplantae > Streptophyta > Magnoliopsida > Lamiales > Verbenaceae > Petrea > Petrea volubilis. Next base: position 7,371,302 of record CM047870.1, read on the forward strand.
CTTCAAAAGACACTATATGAAAAAAGGCAAAATCCGGCGGAAAATCTAGCCGAATTTCCGACCGGAAAATGCTAAATCTGACGGAAAACCGGCGGAATCATGTCCGCCGAAAAAGATGGCCCCTAGAACGGCATTTTCCGCCGGAATTCCGTCCTGCGGAAAACCGGGGGAATATTCCCCCGGATGAAATCCAGCAGGATTCCGTCCGAGGGAATATTCCCCTGGTTTTCCGCCAGACACCACTGTCGGCCCGAAATCGCCGCTGCACCGCCTCCGCCGTCGCCGCCTGGACCCACTGCCGCACCGCTGCACCGCCGCCGCGCTCGGACCCGCCGCCGCACCGCTGCACCGCCTCCGCCCGGACCCGCCGCCACACCGCCCCCCGGACACGCGCCACCACCGCCACTGGAATAGTATCCCAAAATATCAACTATTTGCAATTGCAAGGATTTGAACTCATGACCTCACGGTTGAATGATAAGCACTCCACCACTGGGCTATCCCTTGAATTTGTGATAAGTTTTGTTTTGCTTTATACATATTATATATGTGTTTCGTTATTCTTATTTTAATTATAATTAAAATATAGTATAAATAATAATAGTTAAAAGATAACATTGATACTATATAAAAATATGTATTATATATATACTATATAAACATATATGTATACCATATAAACATTTGTATACCTATAAATATATTATATATAATTAAAGATAGTATAATAATTATATGGTATACTAATTATAAGAAAAAAATAAATATATGTGTTGAAAATCTCTTGTTATAAGAAAAAATATGTTAACTTAAAATCTCTTGTTTAACATATGATTTGGTACTATATAAACATATATACTAATTATAAGAAAAAATTATTGAAAATCCGTTAACTTAAAACTATCAAATTGATGCAGATGTGTTGTAGATGTCTATTGCATGTGTCTTATCCCAATCAACAATATATGCATTTATTATATATGGAGAGTGATGAAGCAAATTTTAATATGAATCTGATCCAAATCAAATTTGAAATTTAATATATTTAACTCATTAAGATCTTATAAATCAAATTCGATTATGAATATTCATAATACAAAATAAATGAATTGAATATGCATTGAAGTAATTTAATTTATCCACAATCACATCCTAGTTAAAATTAAATAAATATTGTTACATATTTAATAAAAGATATACATATATTTTTCAGAATACTCTAACATATTCATATATTTTTCCTGATTTTAGTTTTGAATGAAACATTATATTTAATGACTAAATATCTTTTTATAAATTTGCGATTACTTTATAAATTGCCTTTATAGTTATCTAGTAGCATAAAACTCTTTATAAAATTATTTTATGTCATGTTAATTATAGTCATGGTTATAAAACCCCAATATCTCTTGTTAATTATAAAAGTTATTCTCTTCAAAAAAATTTTAGTACGTAAAAAAGTTATTGAGATGTAAGAACTCCGTTTTGAAATTTATCAAACCTTAATAATTACATAAATACTTTAGATAAAATTGTAGTGCGTTATTCTTTTATATAGATTTAGTTTTAAAATAAAAATTTTGAAGTGCGTTTTTGATACATAATTATTAAATCGCATAAATTTAGTTATCTTAATATTCAAAATTATAGCTTTTTGAGAGTTATGTTATACATTCTCCCAAAATCTTCCTCACTTAATTTAGAAATCAATAAGTTGACAAGAGAATTTTAAAAAAAAAAATTAAAATTTAAAATTTCAAAAAAAAACGGGGGAAATTTTCCCCGGATTTCCCCCGATTTTTAATTAAAAAAAATTCAAAAAAAATCAAGGGAAAATTTCCCCTAGATTTCCCCCGATTTTTAATTAAAAAAATTCAAAAAAAAATCCAGGGGAAATTTTCCCCCGGATTGTAATTAAAAAAAATTAAAAAAAATCAGGGGAAATTTCCCCTGGTTTTTAATTTAAAAAATTCTAAAAAAAACCGGGGGAAATTCCGCCGGAATTCCCCCGGTTTGACTCCGGCGGAATATTCCCCCGGAATAATTCCGCCGGAATCCGGCTTTTTTTCTGTAGTGAGGGTAAATTTGGAAGTTCAAGTGGATTTACTAACGTTGACTTTTAGTCAACCTAACGAAAGTTGAAAATTGAAAGACAGAAACAAAACTCAGGGGGGTATCGATAATTACCGATACAAGGGGGTGTTATTTGTAATTAGGCCAAACTTCAGGGGTGGTGGGAGTAATTATCCCTATTCTTTAATGAGGAGTAAAAGATCATTGGTGGGCTGCAATAACATTCAAATTCAACGCAAGACATTTTAAGATTCCTTATGGACTCCAAACCGGAAAACCCTTTAGAAGACCAAACTCGTGCCTTGACCAAGTCTAGGCTTGCCAATGTACTCATTTTCGTACAATCTTTTTATCGAAATCCTACTCGAACTCAGAATTTTTGAACTTTACACGTACCCACCCTAACTTGCGCTATGGGTTTCATAACCAATGGTTATCCCCACTTCATATTAATATGTTAGTTTCAATTGCAAATGATGAGTTATATGCAGTGTTTTCAAAATCGGACCGGACCGGCCGGTCCGACCGGTGACCGGCGCTTGGTCCGGTCCAAAACAGCCTCCAAAACCGGCACAGGCTCGGCCCGCCGCGAACCGGAAAAAACCGGTGAAAAATCGGTCAAACCGGCCCCGGTTCGCGGACCGGTTCGGCGGGCTGAGTTTTTTTCCCCTTTAACCCCGCCTCGCCTCTCCTCCCCTCCGTCCGTCAGCCGCCGCCCCGCGCTCCTCCGTCGCCTCGCCTCTTCGCCGCGCAGCGCCTCCGCCCGTTGCCTTGCCTCTCCACCGCGCAGCGCCTTCGGTCGTCGCCTCGCCTCTCCACCGCGCAGCGCCTCCGCCCGCCGCAGCGCCTCGCCTCGCCGCCGTCGTCTGCAACAAGGATTGAGAAAATGGGATTGAGAAGAAGGTGAGAGATCGAGAGAGAGAGAGAGAGAGAGAGAGAAGCAAAAATCTGGAAAGAGAGAGAGAGAGAGAGAGAGAGAGAAGCAGAAATCTGGAAAAAAGAATAGAGAAAGAGAAGAAAAAAGAGAGAATCAGAGAGAGAGAGGAAAAAAAAAAGAAAAGAGAGGAGGAGATTCTCGAAAAGAGAGAAAGAGAGAGAGAGAGAGAGAGAAAAGAATGTTTGAATTATTGTAATTTATTTTGTATAATAAAATTATATTATTGGCTTATTTGAATATATATATATATATATATATATATATATATTATGTAATTATTGTTTCATTGTAAATATACTTGAATGTTTGAATGTTAATAATTTTAATGGAATTGGATTTTTATTAAATAGTAAGGTAAATTTCTTATTTGATTTTATTATTATTATTAAATTTTCTCTAATTTTTTTTATATATTTATGAATTTTTTATATAAAAAATTAATTTAATAATTATTACATATTTATGACGTCACACCGGTTGAACCGGTGGTCGAACCGATCGAACTGGTCGAACCGGTGACCAGTAAGGCCGCCGGTTCAGTGTCCGGTCCGTTTTTCAGAACATTGGTTATATGTTAGTTTTCATATTATAATTGTAGCTAGTATTCATCCCGTGCCATGGGGAGTAATAGTTTTATTTATATACTAGTATTTTGTTCCGTGCCAAAACACGAGAAATAGATTTCTTTGTGTATATATTTTCATAAATGTATATTATAAAAATTAATTTGACAAAAGTAAATTAGTACTTTTTTATAGCATAAATCGATAAATAAATATATTTAAAAAATTTATAATGATAGAATATGTTGGATTTGGATCTCAATATTAATTTTGGTATAATTAAAATAAGGAAGTTTTTAAAAATTTGTGTCGAATCAATATTTTTAATTATTATTAAAGTAAATAAAAAATATTATAAATAAAATATTTTTATTTTCTTAGCTATTTTATTTGAATTAAATTTTAATACATCTTTATTGTGCATACTTGATAATTGTTGGATTCTTTTAGATAAACATGAACCACAAATATCGTTATGTAAATTCATATAAAAAAAATATTTGAACTTCATACATGACAAAATAAAATTAAATAAAACTATCCACATATGCACTTATTTGAATACACACACACACACACACACACTAGTATTTCACCTGTGCTAAGGCATGGAAAATAAATATTTGGATATATACACATTTTTATAAATTTTTGTTAGAAAAAACAATTTGATAAAAATAAATTAATTTTTGTTATAACATATTGTTGGCGATTAAATTTCGTCCAATCAAAAGTTGATAAATGTAAATTAAAATATTAAATATTAATTAAATTTTCTATTTATATTTCGGAATTTCTTAAATTTAATTTCAATATTAAATAGTTAATTTTAATTAATATTTTAATACTTATTTTATCGACGAATAAGAGGTCGCCAAGTGTCAATATGAGATGTTTCGGCCAATTAAATCAAGTCTTGCAGTCCGAAAATCCAAAACCAATCAAATGGGGACAAGTGGCGCATTTGGTCGCATTGACCAATCAAATAGTGACACATAAATGGTATTTTTCTCTTTAAAAATAATTGATATTAAAGAGATAAATATCGAAGAAGTTACTAGCAATCCAAAACCCCTGCATAAACACCTATAAATAGGGGTCATTTGGAGCTCAAAAAAAAAAAATCAATCAAGAAGTCTTCAAGAGCCAGACATCAAGAAGTCTTCAATACACGGAGAAACAAGCTCACGAGAACACAACCTTCGTACGAGCTCTCAAAATTCTCAAGTCTTCAAATTGTAAGCAACCGCTACGACGACGTACTGCATCCACAAAGGCTCTACTTCGTCTTCAAAGCGCAAGTGCTTCAACGCCTTCGATTTCAAAGCCGACCTTTTGACTTCAAGGTAAATCGTGACTTCCATCCCGCGAATCTAGGAAGGAATCACATCACTCATCCGAGAACAAGCTTCAAGCCCTCGGAAACAAATCCGGAGAGAAGAATCAGGGGATTTAGTCTACTAGGAAATTATTTTCCTTTTAATTATATCCTTTCTTCAAATTCAAAATATTTGTCACATATTTTTCTTGTCTTGTACTTGTTTATTTTACAGATACGAAAATTTTGTGTGAACACATATATAAATCGATAAAGAAGTATATTGAAAAACTTATTTAATAATAGAATATGCTCAATTTAAATATTAATTTTGGCACAATCTAGTTATGAAAGCTATTAAAAACTTTATATAGGATTAAGTGATAAATAATTTTAATTATTTAAAATTAATTAAAGTAAGTGAAAAAATATTGTAAATAAAAAATAATTTTATTATTTTATTTTGAATTGAAATTTAATTTGTTTTTTAGATAGTGAATAAGAAGTGGATTCTTTTGTATAAATATGAATTGCCAAATGTTTATTTAAATTGATATAACAAGTATTTGAATTTCATACAGAACAAAATAGAATTAAATAAGACAATAAACGTATGCACTTACTTGAATAGTTTTAAAATTTCTAAATCATATATATATGTGTGTGTGTGTGTGTGTGTGTGTGTGTGTGTGTCCCAATTCCGGTTGAATAATGAATGTATCCCAATGTTGGGGCGTGTCTTTCCTTCGGTCTCTATCTTTTTTTTTTTTCTTTATTATTCGAGAAAAAAGTAATAAAGCATCTACTCAAATCTAAAGAATGAGGTTATATATAGTACAAAATCATTACTGTTTTATGATCGAGAAAATTTATGTGGTTTCTGAAAAAAAAATGAAAATAATCAAAAGAAACATTCTAAAATTGTAAAATTCACAGTTAAGATTGGAGAGCAAGAAGCTTAAACTATAATTTCAATTCAATTTGTATAAGAAGAAATTTAAGATATTTTTTGTTGGACTTATAGACTTATAGCCAATCGAAGAATTCTATTTTAATTTCTTTGTATGGACTGTGAAACTATGGGGTCTTTTATAAATGTTTTCATTTCTGCATTGTGTCTTTTGTGCACGCATTATTAGAGTTTCTTTAAACAACTTGAATTTGGTTAGGAATATTGAAGATAAACCCCAACTGCGAACACTCGGTATATTTAAATATCGCACTCATAGAAATCTAGAGAATTATATTTCACTTTGAAAACACGACTTGATATATAATTATACATGCAGGCCCAAAATACAACCTTTTATAATTCTATATTCTCAAATAGAAGGTGGGATGCCGATAAAGCTTTGCTCCATTGACGAGGTTGTGGCTCCAAGAATTTTCCATCAACACGTGTGGGTTTTGTCTTTACTTCAATAATAATTTATTTGTTCTAGTTGGGTAATAATTTCATTGTTTACGATGAAATAGTGTCTTGAGTTGTAATACATAAGTTACTAATATGTTTGAATGAAATATAATATAAAAATAAAAAGCAAAAATAGAAAATGGAATATTTTCCAAAGCTCTAACCAAATGCAACTCAAGACACTTAATGGATAATCTCTAGAAACTCTTATTCTGTAAATTAAACACGAAATTAAATATGGAAAAAGTCTATGCATACTTCTTGATGATGCAGTCGTTAGAGCACCCGCTCACGCATCCCTCGAACTGAGAACCATCTGTAAATTAAACTATATAAGTGTCTTTTCTGAAATTAAAACTTCATTTTCTTATAATTTCATGTGGAATTTAATTAAGGAAGCCAACAGTCTAAGCGATGTCAGGAAACGAAGAAGACATGCAAATTAAGTTGTTAAAACAACAATTAAACAATTTGTAAGATAAATTGACCAAACAATTTGTAATAAGAGTTAAACAATCAAAGTTGGGCATATTAGTTCGGTTTTTATAGGTTAGCCAAATAAATTGGCACAAACGCTTAAGTTTTATTGTTGTTAAAATTGCAATCTTATTTTTCAGAGTTGTGATGTTAATGTATGTAGACAATAGGTCTAAATTTCATGTAATTGAGAATATGATGACTAAACTATTAATTCTAGGAAATCACACACTAGTTTATGTCAATATTAATATTACATGTTCTTATTGTTTAATTTAGCTCTATATGAAATATTGTTTAATTTTCTATTTTATCAAGTCAAATCTTCTAGTTTGATACAAAGTGGACATAGAATCCATCCAAAGCATGAGTTCTAATTCGCTTATAACAAAACTTGCATGACATATTTCGAGAACAACATGTAATTGTATGGTCGTCATATTAAAAGCAAAAATTAGAACTACTACTAGAAAACAACTGAATAGAGATAGATTTACCGATAGATTTTGGCCAAAATCCATCGCTAAATTGGTTAGCCACAACTTTCTTTTTTATGGCTAAAAGTAGCTTGGCTAAACTTAGTTAACTAAATTTGAAATTGGCCACCAAAAAAATCCCTGACTAAATTCAAATTATAGCAAAGGATAAAATCCATGGCTAAGATATTATTTATATAAAAAAAAATTTCCCCCCAACCGACCCCCGCCTCCCCCCATACCGCCCTGCAGCCTAGTTGTGTATTGGTACGCGAAGGAAAAGATATAACACTGTTTTGCAGTATATGATCTAGACTACACTGCGCCACCCCACTGCCACTACAACCTCAACAGCAACAATTATTATTTCTGAGCTATTTGGGTGGTCGAACCCCGACATTGTTCGGACCTCCAACAATAACAAAGTATAAGTAACAGTCATGTATGAAAGTTGAAACGAATAACTGCACATGATTCAATATAAACTTTAAATTTAAATGTAGACAAATGACATGGGATTTTGATCTTATCACATTACCTGTCATGAAATTTTTGCACGCAGAATTTGCACATCTGTTTGTGCATTGAAAATAAAGTTTTGAAATCGCTGAATCAACATCGCAACCCTTCAAGCATTCACTTGAACATAGTGGTTTCCTCTTACGAGCACAGGATATGCTACACTTCAATATGCAACCTAATGAAGCAAGGCTTTGCTGAGCGCCCACTCCTCCAAGAAGAATCATCATGGTTATAATCCCCAAATAAATTGACTTCGTTCTAGTTTTGTCCATTTGAAGTAATTCTCACTATTCTCGCCTCTCCTCTCTCTCTCTCTCTGTTTATCTAGTCAGAGGACTTTATATCAAAAGGTTTTATAGACTCCGTGGTTACTTCGTTGTGATTGCATAATAAATTTATATAAAATTATGCTAATTACACCAATAAATGTCAATAATGAATTAAATTAGGCACAAAGATTTGATCTCTCTTTATAGTCAAAGATTTGATATCTCTTTATAGTTCGTGTGAATTTATGAAAATTTATTTTCATTAATCTATATATATATATATATATATATATATATAAATATATGTGTGTGTGTATAATTCACAAACTTTAAGGCCATTCAACTAGGCGCCATCTATATGCATATTTGGATAATTTTATTATACTTTATTGTGACACGTATTAAATACTTATCTAAAATACAAGACAAGATATTTACATTTTAATTCAAATTAGATTCTAAAGTTATCATTATTTTTATTTATAGCGTTCTGCTTACAATATTTATCAACTACTTTAATTTTAAAAAATTAGAATTATATATTACTTAATTTTGCATACACACACACACACACACATACACCCAAGTCTAATATTGAAATTGAATATATTAGTTAGTTTATTTTTATCAATTTATCTCTTATCTAATATTATAATATAAATACAAATATCAAACCCCATCTCTTGGCATGGGTTAAATACTAGTAATATATAACAACTATTATGTAGTCCCGTGGCAAGGTACGAGAAATAGAATTTTATGTATATATTTTCATAAATGTATATTATAAAAATTATTTGCAACAAATAAATTAATTTTTATAACATAAATCGATAAATAAATATATAAAAATTGCATAATAATAGAATATGCTCGATTTCAATATTAATGAAGGGAACGAAGTTTTTTAAAAGTGGTGTAGAATCAAAAATTTTAATTATTATTAAAGTAAATGATAAATATTGTAAAAATATTTTATTATTTTATTTGGATTAAAATTTAATCCATCTTAGTTTAAATACTTGATAATTGTTGGATCCTTTTGAATAACATTAATTATAAATTTACTTATTTAAATTCATATGAACAGTATTTGAATTTTATATATGCATAGAATTAATGAGACTATCGAGTAACATACTTATTTAAAAAGTCTAATATTTCTAAATTACATATATATATATATATATAGATATTACTAAACAAATTGAAAATAAATAAATAAATTTATAAAATCGCAATATGGAATAATGATTGATAAAGTAGCAGATTCAAAATTCAATTGATAACATAAATATTTCGCTTTATATTATAAATGAAAATTACATAAATAAATTTGTAAAATCGCATATTAAAGAAAGTTATTGATAAATTAGTAGATTCAAAAGTTCAATTGTTGACATAATATATTCAGTTTTATTCATATATATAATTCAGAAGCCTTGAGGCTATCCAAGTAATTAAGTGCATATATAGATAGTCTCATTTAATTCTATATTGCTATGTGTGACATTTTCAAATATTTTTCTCTCTATGAATTTAAATAAGTATATTATTTATCCAAAAGAATCCAACAATTATCAAGTATTTAAAATAAGATGGATAAAATTTATGTATATAAAGTCAAAAAAATATTTATTAACAATATTTATCATTTACTTATTAAAAATTATTTTTGATTTTTTGATCTACATAAATTTTTAAAACTTCATTGTCTTATTAATTATACGAAAATTAATATTGAACTCAAACATATTCCATAATTATGCAATTTTCTAATTTATTATCAATTTATTTTTTCCAAAAAAAGGTAATTTATTTTTCTAAAATTATTTTTTATAATATAAATTTATGAACATATATATAGATATATATATATAATATATTCGTCCATTGGCACAGGGTTAAATACTAGTGCCATGTATACACAAATTTAGATAGTTTCAATGAATTTTATTTTGCCACATGTGGAATTTTATTATTTATTTTAGTTTAAATTTGGATAAGTATATATGGTTCATTATCTGAACCAACAAATCAGTGCTAATCCAAAAAATCCAAGATAAGATTATATTATTAATACTTGCTCAATAATTTTCCAAAAAATTAGCTACAAGAGACACTAGCAATTTGATTCCTATTCATTAAATATTTATATCAATATTTCTTATTTTCTTTTTTCTCTAATAGAAAACGTTTGGATTCGTCTAACCAATGCCTATCTCTCATTGAGATTTATTGAACACAATTCTTTCTTACTCATATTTTCTCTTTTTCATATATAGGTATTACAAATATTTCAGTTTTCATGATATTTTCAAATTAATTCTTTGATGATTTCCATCATTTTATTTATTTTATTCTTTGTTTTTGTTCTCTTATAATTTTGTT
>CM047870.1:7382241-7403197 GCA_026212405.1 Petrea volubilis
ACTGTCCCTCCTCCTGTGATTGCATTTTATGGTTTGATAAGAGTCCTATCTACAAAGTCAAAAGAAGATGTCAGATTAATAGATACTATGGAAAGGCAGAGCTAAAAGATGTTTGAAACTGCTCAAAATGGACAAGTGATAAGTTACTTGTCTGCCAGAGTCATCATACCTGCTCCAACAAACCACGCAAACAGGTTTGAGCTTTTATTACTCCTTTCAGAAATATATCTACGGATCTCCAATATGACATAGAGTCCATTCGTGCAAGAAAGCAACCCCTGGTATAAGGTAAAGCCCAACACATACGAAGGGAATAGAGTAAAACAATGTGCTTATCCGAATTAAGTCCAAAGCTGCAAACCATCTGATTCCAGCGAAATTCAAATTCATCAGTACTTTCTAGACGGCACAGCTCTTCAAACTCATATTTAAAATCATGGAACCTCGTGCCAAGTGGACGAGAGAACCAGCTGGATGTTCTGGGCAGGATATTGTATAATGATGTAACATGCTTTGTATTTGGCAATTCACTTCTTATGGCTTCTCTAAGACCAGGGTCAATATCAGTTATAATTGTTTGTGGATACCTCCCTTTCACAAACCGGAGGAAAGCCTAGAGCAGCATTGAACAATATAAGCAAACAAATCATTCTATAAAAAAACAAGAAGGAAAAGCCACAGAATTTCAATGGAAACCTGTAAAGCCCAAGCAAATGACCGCGGGCTCTCATCCTGCAATAAAGCACAACCAAAGAAGAGGATTTTTCCATGGTTGTTAATGCCAAGCCATGCTCCAAAAAGTGTACCATAAGTCATTGAACGATATGTTGAGTCAAAGTAGACAACATCACCAAACATGTCATAGGCATGAATGGAATCGCCAAAAGACCAAGCAATATTCTCCACTTTATCATTTTCATCAGCAGTAACATCATACACAAAGTATGGATCAGCCTCTTTATTTGCCCTGCAGGCCTCAAGAAGATCAACGGTGTCATTTTCTCTTTTCTCTGCCAATAAAGCATCATTCTCCTGAACAACTTTCTTGCGGTTCTGGATGAAATTTCTAACATCCCTTTCTAGAAATGAAAGCTGTCCGCCTTGCGTTCCCTTTTCCAGCTCAAGTACCTTAACTATACGGTGTATAGGAAAACCAGCTTTTGAAAGCAGAAGAATCCGCTCTTGATCCGCCTCATGAATTTTTCGGTAAGCTGGTAGCAGGCGAACTTGGTCATCCTCTAACAGCTCATGATTGTGCACATTACTGAACTGCACAACAAACCACTGAGAAACCCCATCGATAACCTCCTTGGACAGGTACATTTTTGCATCACATCCACACCTAACGGATTTCCTGTCTCTTTGATGCTCTCCCATTTGTTTCTTTCTTGCAGGTGCAAACCCCGACCTATAGCACACAAAATCTCTCTTATAAACACCCAATTGAGGACTCAACCTTGATCTCTCTTTCCTAATAGAAAACCCATTTTTTCTAGCAAAATTCCCATAATACTCAAATGCTTCATCATCACTCCTAAACACCATCCCCACATAAGGGGATATCATAGTTTCTACCGCTCCTGAATCATTATTGATCGATTGGGATCCTATACTAGTCTCGTCTGTGTCTCCCTCGCATGTTACAAAGCATTTCCAATCCCCACATGGACATTGCTGCCTTTTCATCCACACAGTCTTTGACTGCACAGATACCATAACTGATCAACCCTGCTTGATGAATTCTCATATAAGATATCTAATTCAGTCAATTCTAAGAAACTCGATAATCACTGATCCGGGACAAACCCTGAAACCATGATGAGTTCAATAAATCATCAAAAAAAGCCTAGAAAAACATAAAATTTAAAGTCTAGTGTCAACATTTCAACAATTCATATCAAAAAGGCTCTATAAATACATAATCTCCGAAGAAATTTGGTCAAGATTCAGTATTTCGCCTCAAAACTCCCAGAGGATATTTTAATGGTAATTGAAGAATTCATGGTTTGCGAATTTAGAATAAATTTCATCAATCTGGACGTAAAATATCAGTTTAACGAATATGCCGGACAACCCAGAAACTAAAACTACATCAACTAAAAGCTTCGAACAGACAATTCAACTGGGCTTAACTAATATACACTTTATTTATCAAATGGGTTCTGCAGCAATCATAACGTGCAATTTTTCTGAAGAAAGACGAAAAATATGCACAAAATTGAAGAGGAGAAAAAATGTTGGGAGTGGTGGATGGTTGAAAATTGGCGTACCGTGAAGGAATAAGTTTCAATCGTTTATTGTTCTTATTATTTCTCCGACCCGCAGTCGGCGTTCCTTGGCTTCAAGAGTGAACCTGAGACCGAAATGAACTTTTTTTTAATTTTTTTTATTTTATAATTTATTATTATAAAAATGAAATTCTCTTTTTACAATGAACATTTGGTTCTTGTTTGTTAGGGGCTTATCTGGGCCGGGCTGGCTTGTGCGGCTCCCGGTTCATAAATAATAGCTAATCAGGCATACTCGATATATGTTTAAAATAAAATTAAAAATAATTTAATTAAATAATTACATTTAATGATAATTTTTTAATTAAATAAATAATAATTTTAAAATAAATAATGTAAGATTAGAAATGAGGGAGAGATGAGAATAAAAAAATAAAAAAAAATACGTTGTTGGAAGGAAGGGAGTGTTTTCTCAAACTCCATCACACATTTACATTGTCATATCCTATTTCATATGCAAGAGTTTTTCCACACCCCCCCCCCCTCCTTTTTCTTTCTTTTTTGGTCTAATAAATTTTTGACGGAAGCATCAAAAGTAAATTGACAGAGAAAATTTCCTAGTGTCGTTCCATTATTTTGCAGGAATGAAAATGGGATGGTAAAATTTATTGGCAAGCAAGATTAAGGTATGCATGAATTAAACAAGATGAAACTCACTTATATTCTCATATAGCATGTAATTGAATAGAATTAAAGTGAGATGGTGAGATTTATTGACACGCAAGATTAAGGTATGCATGAATTAAAATAGAAAAACTGATAATTGCTCTCATATATCATGTAATTGAATAAAGGAAGCTTTATATATGAAATCTTATTTTTTTTTTAAAAAAAATTATTTTGGAAACAAATACTTTCAATAAATAAGTGATGGTCTAAGAGGTGCTCTGCTCCAAAATTTTCCTATTATCTTCTTTTTTTTTTTGACAATTTTAAATTTATGTAATGATTTAAAAAATTATAAATATAGCATCCTGAAAATAATTTTACACGTGAGCACATGTACTTTTCTAGCGGATAGGATTCTCTATTATAAAATGATGTTTCATCTCTTATTCCATAATTCACATTCATGTCATGTGTATAAAGTTACTTCCTTAATTATATACTTAGTCTGGGATCTTTACACTTAACGTATATTCATTAATTGATTGGAATAAAGGATAAAACACTGTTTGAAATAGAGGATCTCGTGTGCTTTTCTAGTACATATAAATATATAAATTGACGGCAGCATAGATATTCAAATAAGACAGGAATTATTGTTTTTTTTTTTCACATGTTCTCTCCCTCGGGTAGGCTTCTATATATAGCTCATCATGCAAACACCTGTGTTTGGGGTCTTCTCGCAAAAAAGCACAACCTCAAGTGCACCTTAATCCTTTTTCACGTTTTATGTTTCATCTTCTCCACATTTGATTTTATGTTTCATATTCTTCTTCAGAATTACATATCATTCAGGTATGGCCATTCTCCTCCATGCGATACCATTTTTGTGACTTGGTTTCAACCTCAATTAAATATTAATTCATGATTAATGTCTAAATGGCATGTCTTTTATGGTTATTTTAGAATGCAATTGAAGTTCACCTGATCATTAAATACATAGAGTTACAATTCTCGTTTCATTTTCATTTTCTTTTCCTTTTTCTTTTTAAAGATTGGGTTTAGGGAAAAAAAGAAATTCATCTAGGAATGCAAAAATCACAGGTTGTATTTCGCTTTGTTTGACGATGAATTGGAATCAGGCACTTTCAATTATATCCGTGGTAAGCAAGATTAATATGAACTAAGAATAATAAAGCAGATAAATGCCCCTTTTTTCTATCTATTTTTTGAATTTTGGAAATTTGACCTAAACCTTTATATCTGGTTAGGAAACAATGTGGAACATTTTCGATTTACAGTCCTAGCAATCCATGAGAACCTTTATATATATATATATATATATATGTATATTTCTGTGAATGACCAACCAATTTAAGATCACACACGCGATTAATTAATTTCTTCCGTATATTAGGCAAAAGATTTACTTACTCAAATGTGATAATTAATATAATGCATGATTGATCACCATTAACATCTATTGATAATTTGTATTTTGCAGTTGCATATATATGGTCCAAGTTAGAGCAAAACTTGTGGTGGTTCGCAAAAACTTCAATGGCTGAAGATCCACTACTGGATCAAGCAGTGGATTCTTCAGATCACCCTACCCACCACAACAACAATAATGCCACCACCCTACACCCACCAGCAAGATCCCAGCAGAGCCGCAACAAGACTATGACTTCGGAATATGCCAAACCCAACTCGGACCCGCAGCCCAAGCCCATTTCAGAAGGTCTTGATTTCAGGCTAGTATTAGCCGTCTTGACCTTGTACCTTAGCATAGGAACCGCGTCCTTCTTCCTCATTAGGAATCAAATGCAGGGAACAAAGACCAATGAAATTGTTGATTCCCTTTATTTCTGTGTTGTCACGATGACGACCGTTGGATACGGCGACATACTGCCGCGAACCAGATTGGCCAGAATTCTAGCTCTTGTTTTCTTGTTTATTGGAATTTTACTAGTCGGGTTTCTCCTCAGCAAAGCGGCCGATACTTTGATCGAGAATCAGGAAGTTCATCTGGTTAGGGCTGTGAAAATGCGCGAAAAGAGTAGCTCCGAGGATATACTGAAAGAAGCGGAGGACAAAAAGAACAAGTACAAATTTTATACCGTTCTGTTGTTTCTCGTGTTGATCATGATTGTTGGAATGCTCTTCATGATTTTCAACGAGGGGCTCGATATTTTTGATGCTTTCTATGGTGTTTGTGCTACCATCACCACTCTGGGATATGGCGACACCTCGTTCTCGACGGTGGGGGGCCGGCTGTTTGCTGCTTTCTGGATTCTGGTCAGCACCATTTGTTTGGCTCAGTTCTTTTACTGCATGGCGGAACTGTATACTGAAAGGCGAAGGAAATCGCTCGTTAAATGGGTTCTAACTAGGAAGTTGACCGTTAACGATCTTGAGGCAGCTGATCTGGATAATGATAATGTCGTCAGGTAATTAAGTTGATTTATATATATAGTTTTTATTAATGTTTGATATATATAGATTCCAAGTGGAGCAGTTAATAATTGATCTCACTTGATTCAGTTTGGCGGAATTTGTGGTTTATAAACTCAAAGAGATGGGGAAAATTACGGACGACGACATTGCCAAGGTGACCGAGTGGTTCAAAGTTCTTGACATTGATAATTCAGGAACACTAACAAAGGCTGATCTAGTGAATACGGGATCATCTAAACGTGGCTGATATGTAATTTGGAACGTGTATATATATATATATATATATAATTTGTCTTTGAAGAGGATGGGTGAGTCTACTCTTTCCCAACATAGTTTTGTATACTTTTGAGTACTCTTGGATAATCATAACTATTCTCTGACATTAATAAGGGCTCGTTTAGTTCATAAGATCGCAAACAAGGCCTTATAATTTGATTCTTGTATAATCATAAACCAGCCCTTATAGTTACCAAGATCATCTAGAATGGATTGAATCTAAAATATGTAGCATTGTATATATATAGTTTGTAATTAGTCCCCAAAGGTAAGAAGTTGAAGAGAAACAACTTTCTATGTTCACAGGGTACATTCATTAGAGAATGCATGAGATTGTACGTATATGTATTAGCAATGGAAGAACCGAAGAAGTATGAAAAATTCTAACCCGAACCTGGTTTGACCAAACACAACAAATCATATTACAAGTGTATTGCACTTGCCAATTGATTGGTCACTCTCCCTAAATTATCGATCATTCATAGGGCAAGTGTAAAACTCTCGCCACGTGATTAACACTGGTTCGGCCGAGCCGGGTCTGGGCTAGAATTTCCGGAAGAAGTATATATAGTATTAAATTATGGTTGGTGTACTAGGTTATGTTCTGTTAGAGGACTCCAGCAAGCACTTTTGTACTCCTAATCAAGTACTTTCAACTTATATTTGGAATGTAATGTTGGTTGTCCAATATTGGATGACTTTTTCTTCTATATATTATTTCATTTATTTTATAAATTGTATATATGTATCATATGTAACAGAGGTGAAAGTTAACGATTGGGCTTTCTGAAATGAAAAATTGGTGAAATGGGAATTTTATTTTGAAGTTTTTGAATATAAAAAATTGGATGACTTTTTCTTCTATATATATATACACACATTCTATTCGATTCGAATATCCAATGGATCTGCGTTTTTGGGCTTAACCCCCAATTTTTCGGGTAGGATCTAAGATTTTATCTTACATGCATAAGGCATAAGAATACCACATTTATACATATAGGCACACTGACCAAATTTTATTTCCGGATGTTCTTTTTTTGCCGTCTGTTACTTAGGATTATGTTTTTCATTTTCTACTTTAACAAAGTAGGGAAATAAATTGGCAAGTTCCTGTTATTCCAAATTTGAAGTAAGGAAAAAAAAAAATTGAGGTTAGGAAAAGGAAATAAACGTCTGGAACTTGCATCTGTCTGGTATTAAAACAACAAATATTATGATTTTAAACTATTATTCAAAATGTTCAAATTTATATTAGTTATTCATAAAAGTTAGATTCATCGTGGTTAATATATATACATATATGTTTAATTTTGTACCCATATGTATAAATGTAGCAAGAGTTTTCCAATGTCTGGACAGCAAAGACATTTTTCTAAACACACTTTTGCGGACGGTTCTAAACCTATTTATGGGAAAATTACACCGACTACTCCTAAGGTTTGGCCAATTTACGAAAAATTTCCTACTTTTTCAAAAATTACCAAAAACCACCTAAGGTTCTATCCATATTACAAACTTATTTCAATTTTTGAAAACACCCCTTCCCTTTTTTTTGGGTGATTTATACTGGACCACCCTGAGATTAGGTTAATTTACGAAAAACCTCCTGTAGTTTCGAAAATTACCAAAATCCCCCTGAGGTTATATCAATATTACAACTAGTACCTACTTAGGTTGACTTATCAATAATATTCATTTTTTTTCCCCTCTCTAATGTTATTATCATAAAATTTTCATGTAATAGATTTGGAAAAAAATGTGATTACTTATTCAAATAAATATTCTGAATTTAATACATTAAAAGTATCTACCAACACATCAAGTATGTCATACTATCGTTAATACGGACTAAATTTTAAGATAAATGAGTTAGAGTCATTAAGCTAAATAAAGTTTTCAAGTGCATTATTTAATTTCAATTTTTTATTTCAATCAATATTTATATTTCTCATTTCACATTATGGATATATACGATGAATATAATTATATTTTTCTCAAATATAAATTTAGCACAAATTACGTATATTTTGTATAAATCCTATCAACCAACACATCAAGTATGTCATACTATCGTTAATACGGACTAAATTTTAAGATAAATGAGTTAGAGTCATCAAGCTGAATAAAGTTTTCAAGTGCATTATTTAATTTCAATTTTTTATTTCAATCAATATTTATATTTCTCATTTTACATTATGGATATATACGATGAATATAATTATATTTTTCTCAAATATAAATTTAGCACAAATTACGTATATTTTGTATAAATTCATAACATTGAATTCAGAATATTTATTTGAATAAGTAATCACATTTTTTTCCAAATCTATTACATGAAAATTTTATGATAGCAATATTACAGATGGAAAAAAAAATTAATATTGTTTATAAGTCAACCTAAGTATGTGCTAGTTGTAATATTGGTATAACCTCAGGGGGGTTTTGGTAATTTTTGAAACTACAGGGAGTTTCTTGTAAATTAACCTAATCTCGGGGTGGTCCGTGTAAATCACCCAAAAAAAGGGAAGGAGTATTTTCAAAAATTAAAATAAGTTTGTAATATTGATATAACATTAGGGGATTTTTGGTAATTTTTTAAAAAGTAGGGGATTTTTCATAAATTAGCCAAACCTCAGGGGTGGTCAGTGTAATTCGCCCCCTATTTATTGGAGTAATCTTAAATTATAAAACCTCGATATATAATTCATAATGTTTTTAATTTTATCTTTAATTTTTTTTTTGGTATATATATAATTCGAAAACTTTGAAACAATTCAAGTAAGTGTCACACGTGCGCACAATTGGATAGCCTCATTATGTTCTAATGAAATTATAAATGTTGACACAAATTTCGAGTCTGCAAATATCAATTACAAGACAAGAAATAATTTATTACAAATATTTGAATTTAAGGAAAAAGAATATAATTTAGTAGAAAAAAAATCTCCTAAAAAACTAGTCCCATGATTCTTCTCTCTGAATGTGTTTTGACCTTGAATAGTGCGATTTGTAGACTTCGTAGCTTGATCACGAGCCAAACGCCAAAAATTTTGATAAATGCCGCGAATAACATCGTGAACACTGTGAACTTGATTTGGGGAAAAATGCCAATTTTCCTGGTTTGACATATTGATTGCAAATCAAACGCTTTATTTAGATAATTTTTGCAAAAAACACTTTAAATGTCGCCTTAATGACAGCGAATTTGTCTTGGGGAAACGCCAACATGCGGCCAGTTTATATTTCAATCGTCGATTGAATGCCTTGATTTGATGATCTTTGCAAAAAATACCAAAAATTTGGCCTTAATTACCTTGAATCTTCTTAAGTTTGACTTGAGAGAATTATTTGATTGGCTCATGTGCCCAAATGTGTCACTTGTCGGCATTTGATTTGATTTTGGACTTTTAGGGTGCATAATTTGATTTGAATTAGTCGGAACATTTCACAAAGACACTTGGCAATTTCCCATATGTCATGAAATAAATATTTTTTTAAAACAATATTTATTAAAATTACCTGCTTAATATTCGAATTAAATTTAGAAAATTTCAAAAGATAAATAAAAATTTAATTAATATTTAATATTTTAATATATTTATCAATTTTGAATTGAACAAAATTTAATCGACAACAATGATAATTTTTTATTTTAGTTTGTATATTATTATTATTATCATCATCATCCAAAAGAATCCAATACTTATACATAACCTAAGATAAGATATGCTATTTTTAATTCAAATCAAATAATAAAGTGATTATTAGTTTATAGTTATATTATCTTATTTACAGTACGTATCAATTATTTTAATTTTAAAGTTTAAAATTATCTATCACTTACTTCTACATAAATTTAAAAGAGTATGGCATAGTTGTGTCAAAATCTAATAATACTAGCCCTAACCCCACGGGATACTACTATTTTAGAATATAGTAAATATTATAAATTTTATAGTAATAGAAAGAATGGTAAATTAGAAATATATAAGTTTGTAAAAAAAATTAATTTAGAGTTTGGTGGACATTTGTTAATGCAAAATATTTTTTAGTAAACTCAAAGTAAAAAATTTATACATGAACAAAATTATATGAATGTATACTTTAGTAGAAATATGATACCAACAACTATATATAGTCTCTAGTATATAATAATAGTTTTCACTATATTTTAACGATTTTTTACTTAGAATTTAGAAATTGGAATAAAGTGTGTTGACTCCATGTTGTCAGAGTATATACTCGAATGTTTAAAGCATGTAACTTTATCAGAAATATTATTAAATATATGTGAAGTTAATGTGTGATATTTTTCTTACAATTGGAATGACGATATTTATTTTCTGTAGTATATCACCTTTTGTATGTAATTGGAGAGTCTTTTTTTCTTTTGCATTATTTTAAGCTCACTAAAATTTTTGTATTTTATTCTTGGAACTTGTGAATTCCCCTTCCATATTTGCTTTGAACACTATCTAATACTTTATAAACTTGTAAATATATTATAAGAAATGTTAAGAACAAATTTAATCAAATAGTTTCTTATGGGAAGTTTGGAAGAATCAAATAAAAATGAATAACTATCATAATTATATAAAGATAAACTTTTAAATATATATTAAAAATCCATAAAAGTGTCTTTTTAATCTCGAATATCATTCCACTCAAAAAAAAAAAAATGGGTCGTCAACAAAAAAAAATGTACACCTTAAAATTCAAGAAATTTATTTTTATTATAGTACTACGAACTAAATGAACGAAAAACATAATAATAGAGCAAACTAAATTAAATTATTAATAGACAATTTGAATGAAACAATTAGTAATGGACTTGAAGAATAAAACAATGAGATAACATAAACGAAATAATAAAATACAAACAAATGGTAGAAACTATTAAGAAAAGCTAATATGAAAAATTATATATTAACTTTTGTTTTAACAAAAAAAAAACTGGAACTATATATATACGGATGAATAAAATATATAGGAAGAAGTGACAAATTAAGTGGAATGGCGGAAAGAAGGTATGCGATGGAAAAATATCCTGTTTATTATCGTGCAACAAATTAAATGAATGAAAGTAATAATAAATGCAAAGCAAACTAAATTAACAAATACTGGAACAAAAAAATTAAATACAAATTTGAAGAATAGAATAATGGGACAATATAAGTACCCAAACAATGCTGGAAACAATCAAAAATTTTATTTTAAAAACATCATCAAAAATTGAAATATGAAAAATAAAATGAAATAAGAAGTGAAATATGAAAAAGAAAATGAAAATTATGGTGACATGAATATGAACAAAGAAAATAAAAGAGAAAAATAACTTAGCATACAATGAAATTTAATAGCAAATGGCTAAACAAATTCAAAATGTTTTTGTTATTAATAAAAATACTTGATGATTATGAGGAATTCAAACGATAGTAGAGTTTGTAGATAATATTTAAATACTAAAAATATTAAATGTAAAAAGATTTTAAATTTAAATTTAGATTTAAAAAATACACATATAGGGATATATATATATATATATATATCTCAATGTATATATTTGATCAATTGTAATAGATTGCCTTCATTAAAAACAAATGTATTAAAGTTAGAAAATCTTTTTTATTATAGTATAAAAATTAAATGAACAAAAAGAAAAAAAAAGAAACAAATTAAATTTATAAGAACTTAAATAAAACAAATCAATAACAAATTTGAAGAATAAAATGATAAAACATAAAGAAATAACAAAACAAAGAGAAGTGGTAGAAATTATTAAAAAAAGAAAAAAACTAACTTGAAAACATCATCTATATATGAACTTTCATGAGGGAACAAAAGAGCTTGAGTTATACATACAGATGAAAATATTTCTTTAAAAAAAAAACACGACAAACTAATTGGGATCCTTGAAGCTAAATATTCGAAGAAGCTTGAAAAAATTCTTCTTACTATAGGGCAATAAATTAAATAAAAAAATAATGGTAACAAATAAAATTTAAGAAAAAAAAACTTGAATAACACAAAATAATAACAAATTTCAATAACAAAATTATAAGAGAACAAAAACAAAGAATAAAATAAATAAAATGATGGAAATCATCAAAGAATTAATTTGAAAATATCATGAAAACTGAAATATTTGTAATACCTATATATGAAAAAGAGAAAAATATGAGTAAGAAAGAATTTGTGTTCAATAAATCTCAATGAGAGATAGGCATTGGTTAGACGAATCCAGAACGTTTTCTATTAGAGAAAAAAGAAAATAAGAAATATTGATATAAATATTTAATGAATATGAATCCAAATTGCTAGTGTCTCTTGTAGCTAATTTTTTGGAAAAATTATTGAGCAAAGTATTAATAATATAATCTTATCTTGGATTTTTGGATTAGCACTGATTTGTTGGTTCAAGATAATGAACCATATATACTTATCCAAATTTAAACTAAAATAAATAATAAAATTCCACATGTGGCAAAATAAAATTCATTGAAACTATCTAAATTTGTGTATACATGGCACTAGTATTTAACCCTGTGCCAATGGACGAATATATATATATATATATATATATGTTCATAAATTTATATTATAAAAAATAATTTTAGAAAAATAAATTACCTTTTTTTGCAAAAATAAATTGATTAATAAATTAGAAAATTGCATAATTATGGAATATGTTTGAGTTCAATATTAATTTTCGTATAATTAATAAGACAATGAAGTTTTTAAAAATTTATGTAGATCAAAAAATCAAAAATAATTTTTAATAAAGTAAATGATAAATATTGTTAATAAAATATTTTTTTTGACTTTATATACATTAAATTTTATCCATCTTATTTTAAATACTTGATAATTGTTGGATTCTTTTGGATAAATAATATACTTATTTAAATTCATAGAGAGAAAAATATTTTGAATGTCACACATAGCAATATAGAATTAAATGAGACTATCTATATATGCACTTAATTACTTGGATAGCCTCAAGGCTTCTGAATTATATATATGAATAAAACTGAATATATTATGTCAACAATTGAACTTTTGAATCTACTAATTTATCAATAACTTTTCTTTAATGCGATTTTACAAATTTATTTATGTAATTTTCATTTATAATATTAAAGCTAAATATATTATGTTATCAATTGAATTTTTGAATCTGCTACTTTATCAATCATTATTCCATATTGCGATTTTATAAATTTATTTATTTATTTTCAATTTGTTATAATATATATATATATATATGTAATTTAGAAATATTAAGACTTTTTAAATAAGTATGTACTCGATAGTCTCATTTAATTCTATGCATATATAAAATTCAAATACTGTTCGTATGAATTTAAATAAGTAAATTTATAATTAATGTTTATTCAAAAGGATCCAACAATTATCAAGTATTTAAACTAAGATGGATTAAATTTTAATCCAAATAAAATAATAAAATATTTTTACAATATTTATCATTTACTTTAATAATAATTAAAATTTTTGATTCTACACCACTTTTAAAAAACTTCGTTCCCTTCATTAATATTGAAATCGAGCATATTCTATTATTATGCAATTTTTATATATTTATTTATCGATTTATGTTATAAAAATTAATTTATTTATTGCAAATAATTTTTATAATATACAGTTATGAAAATATATACATAAAATTCTATTTCTCGTACCTTGCCACGGGACTACATAATAGTTATTATATATTACTAGTATTTAACCCATGCCAAGAGATGGGGTTTGATATTTGTATTTATATTATAATATTAGATAAGAGATAAATTGATAAAAATAAACTAACTAATATATTCAATTTCAATATTAGACTTGGGTGTATGTGTGTGTGTGTGTATGCAAAATTAAGTAATATATAATTCTAATTTTTTAAAATTAAAGTAGTTGATAAATATTGTAAGCAGAACGCTATAAATAAAAATAATGATAACTTTAGAATCTAATTTGAATTAAAATGTAAATATCTTGTCTTGTATTTTAGATAAGTATTTAATACGTATCACAATAAAGTATAATAAAATTATCCAAATATGCATATAGATGGCGCCTAGTTGAATGGCCTTAAAGTTTGTGAATTATACACACACACATATATTTATATATATATATATATATATATAGATTAATGAAAATAAATTTTCATAAATTCACACGAACTATAAAGAGATATCAAATCTTTGACTATAAAGAGAGATCAAATCTTTGTGCCTAATTTAATTCATTATTGACATTTATTGGTGTAATTAGCATACTTTTATATAAATTTATTATGCAATCACAACGAAGTAACCACGGAGTCTATAAAACCTTTTGATATAAAGTCCTCTGACTAGATAAACAGAGAGAGAGAGAGAGGAGAGGCGAGAATAGTGAGAATTACTTCAAATGGACAAAACTAGAACGAAGTCAATTTATTTGGGGATTATAACCATGATGATTCTTCTTGGAGGAGTGGGCGCTCAGCAAAGCCTTGCTTCATTAGGTTGCATATTGAAGTGTAGCATATCCTGTGCTCGTAAGAGGAAACCACTATGTTCAAGTGAATGCTTGAAGGGTTGCGATGTTGATTCAGCGATTTCAAACTTTATTTTCAATGCACAAACAGATGTGCAAATTCTGCGTGCAAAAATTTCATGACAGGTAATGTGATAAGATCAAAATCCCATGTCATTTGTCTACATTTAAATTTAAAGTTTATATTGAATCATGTGCAGTTATTCGTTTCAACTTTCATACACGACTGTTACTTATACTTTGTTATTGTTGGAGGTCCGAACAATGTCGGGGTTCGATCACCCAAATAGCTCAGAAATAATAATTGTTGCTGTTGAGGTTGTAGTGGCAGTGGGGTGGCGCAGTGTAGTCTAGATCATATACTGCAAAACAGTGTTATATCTTTTCCTTCGCTCACCAATACACAACTAGGCTGCAGGGCGGTATGGGGGGAGGCGGGGGTTGGTTGGGGGGAAATTTTTTTTTTATATAAATAATATCTTAGCCATGGATTTTATCCTTTGCTATAATTTGAATTTAGTCAGGGATTTTTTTGGTGGCCAATTTCAAATTTAGTTAACTAAGTTTAGCCAAGCTACTTTTAGCCATAAAAAAGAAAGTTGTGGCTAACCAATTTAGCGATGGATTTTGGCCAAAATCTATCGGTAAATCTATCTCTATTCAGTTGTTTTCTAGTAGTAGTTCTAATTTTTGCTTTTAATATTACGACCATACAATTACATGTTGTTCTCGAAATATGTCATGCAAGTTTTGTTATAAGCGAATTAGAACTCATGCTTTGGATGGATTCTATGTCCACTTTGTATCAAACTAGAAGATTTGACTTGATAAAATAGAAAATTAAACAATATTTCATATAGAGCTAAATTAAACAATAAGAACATGTAATATTAATATTGACATAAACTAGTGTGTGATTTCCTAGAATTAATAGTTTAGTCATCATATTCTCAATTACATGAAATTTAGACCTATTGTCTACATACATTAACATCACAACTCTGAAAAATAAGATTACAATTTTAACAACAATAAAACTTAAGCGTTTGTGCCAATTTATTTGGCTAACCTATAAAAACCGAACTAATATGCCCAACTTTGATTGTTTAACTCTTATTACAAATTGTTTGGTCAATTTATCTTACAAATTGTTTAATTGTTGTTTTAACAACTTAATTTGCATGTCTTCTTCTTTTCCTGACATCGCTTAGACTGTTGGCTTCCTTAATTAAATTCCACATGAAATTATAAGAAAATGAAGTTTTAATTTCAGAAAAGACACTTATATAGTTTAATTTACAGATGGTTCTCAGTTCGAGGGATGCGTGAGCGGGTGCTCTAACGACTGCATCATCAAGAAGTATGCATAGACTTTTTCCATATTTAATTTCGTGTTTAATTTACAGAATAAGAGTTTCTAGAGATTATCCATTAAGTGTCTTGAGTTGCATTTGGTTAGAGCTTTGGAAAATATCCCATTTTCTATTTTTGCTTTTTATTTTTATATTATATTTCATTCAAACATATTAGTAACTTATGTATTACAACTCAAGACACTATTACATCGTAAACAATGAAATTATTACCCAACTAGAACAAATAAATTATTATTGAAGTAAAGACAAAACCCACACGTGTTGATGGAAAATTCTTGGAGCCACAACCTCGTCAATGGAGCTAAGCTTTATCGGCATCCCACCTTCTATTTGAGAATATAGAATTATAAAAGGTTGTATTTTGGGCCTGCATGTATAATTATATATCAAGTCGTGTTTTCAAAGTGAAATATAATTCTCTAGATTTCTCTGAGTGCGATATTTAAATATACCGAGTGTTCGCAGTTGGGGTTTATCTTCAATATTCCTAACCAAATTCAAGTTGTTTAAAGAAACTCTAATAATGCGTGCACAAAAGACACAATGCAGAAATGAAAACATTTATAAAAGACCCCATAGTTTCACAGTCCATACAAAGAAATTAAAATAGAATTCTTCGATTGGCTATAAGTCTATAAGTCCAACAAAAAATATCTTAAATTTCTTCTTATACAAATTGAATTGAAATTATAGTTTAAGCTTCTTGCTCTCCAATCTTAACTGTGAATTTTACAATTTTAGAATGTTTCTTTTGATTATTTTCATTTTTTTTTCAGAAACCACATAAATTTTCTCGATCATAAAACAGTAATGATTTTGTACTATATATAACCTCATTCTTTAGATTTGAGTAGATGCTTTATTACTTTTTTCTCGAATGATAAAGAAAAAAAAAAAAAGATAGAGACCGAAGGAAAGACACGCCCCAACATTGGGATACATTCATTATTCAACCGGAATTGGGACACACACACACACACATATATATATATATGATTTAGAAATTTTAAAACTATTCAAGTAAGTGCATACGTTTATTGTCTTATTTAATTCTATTTTGTTCTGTATGAAATTCAAATACTTGTTATATCAATTTAAATAAACATTTGGCAATTCATATTTATACAAAAGAATCCACTTCTTATTCACTATCTAAAAAACAAATTAAATTTCAATTCAAAATAAAATAATAAAATTATTTTTTATTTACAATATTTTTTCACTTACTTTAATTAATTTTAAATAATTAAAATTATTTATCACTTAATCCTATATAAAGTTTTTAATAGCTTTCATAACTAGATTGTGCCAAAATTAATATTTAAATTGAGCATATTCTATTATTAAATAAGTTTTTCAATATACTTCTTTATCGATTTATATATGTTATAACAAAAATTAATTTATTTTTATCAAATTGTTTTTTCTAATAAAAATTTATAAAAATGTGTATATATCTAAATATTTATTTTCCATGCCTTAGCACAGGTGAAATACTAGTGTGTGTGTGTGTGTGTGTGTGTGTGTATTCAAATAAGTGCATATGTGGATAGTTTCATTTAATTTTATTTTGTCATGTATGAAGTTCAAATATTTTTTTTATATGAATTTACATAAAGATATTTGTGGTTCATGTTTATCTAAAAGAATCCAACAATTATCAAGTATGCACAATAAAGATGTATTAAAATTTAATTCAAATAAAATAGCTAAGAAAATAAAAATATTTTATTTATAATATTTTTTATTTACTTTAATAATAATTAAAAATATGGATTCTACACAAATTTTTAAAAACTTCCTTATTTTAATTATACCAAAATTAATATTGAGATCCAAATCCAACATATTCTATCATTATAAATTTTTTAAATATATTTATTTATCGATTTATGCTATTAAAAAAGTACTAATTTACTTTTGTCAAATTAATTTTTATAATATACATTTATGAAAATATATACACAAAGAAATCTATTTCTCGTGTTTTGGCACGGAACAAAATACTAGTATATAAATAAAACTATTACTCCCCATGGCACGGGATGAATACTAGCTACAATTATAATATGAAAACTAACATATAACCAATGTTCTGAAAATCAGACCGGACACTGAACCGGCGGCCTTACTGGTCACCGGTTCGACCGGTTCGACCACCGGTTCAACCGGTGTGACGTCTTAAATATGTAATAATTATTAAATTAATTTTTTATATAAAAAATTCATAAATATATAAAAAAAATTAGAGAAAATTTAATAATAATAATAAAATCAAATAAGAATTTACCTTACTATTTAATAAAAATCCAATTCCATTAAAATTATTAACATTCAAACATTCAAGTATATTTACAATGAAACAATAATTACATAATATATATATATATATATATATTCAAATAAGCCAATAATATAATTTTATTATACAAAATAAATTACAATAATTCAAACATTCTTTTCTCTCTCTCTCTCTCTCTCTCTCTCTCTCTTTTCGAGAATCTCCTCCTCTCTTTTCTTTTTTTTCCTCTCTCTCTCTGATTCTCTCTTTTTTCTTCTCTTTCTCTATTCTTTTTTCCAGATTTCTGCTTCTCTCTCTCTCTCTCTCTCTCTCTCTCTCTCTTTCCAGATTTTTGCTTCTCTCTCTCTCTCTCGATCTCTCACCTTCTTCTCAATCCCATTTTCTCAATCCTTGTTGCAGACGACGGCGGCGAGGCGAGGCGCTGCGGCGGCCGGAGGCGCTGCGCGGTGGAGAGGCGAGGCGACGACCGAAGGCGCTGCGCGGTGGAGAGGCAAGGCGACGGGCGGAGGGGAGGAGAGGCGAGGCGGGGTTAAAGGGGAAAAAGACTCAGCCCGCCGAACCGGTCCGCGAACCGGGGCCGGTTTGACCGGTTTTTCACCGATTTTTTCCGGTTCGCGGCGGGCCGAGCCTGTGCCGATTTTGGAGGCTGTTTCGGACCGGACCAAGCGCCGGTCACCGGTCGAATCGGTCGGACCGGCCGGTCCGGTCCGGTTTTGAAAACACTGCATATAACTCATCATTTGCAATTGAAACTAACATATTAATGTGAAGTGGGGATAACCATTGGTTATGAAACCCATAGCGCAAGTTAGGGTGGGTACGTGTAAAGTTCAAAAATTCTGAGTTCGAGTAGGATTTCGATAAAAAGATTGTACGAAAATGAGTACATTGGCAAGCCTAGACTTGGTCAAGGCACGAGTTTGGTCTTCTAAAGGGTTTTCCGGTTTGGAGTCCATAAGGAATCTTAAAATGTCTTGCGTTGAATTTGAATGTTATTGCAGCCCACCAATGATCTTTTACTCCTCATTAAAGAATAGGGATAATTACTCCCACCACCCCTGAAGTTTGGCCTAATTACAAATAACACCCCCTTGTATCGGTAATTATCAATACCCCCCTGAGTTTTGTTTCTGTCTTTCAATTTTCAACTTTCGTTAGGTTGACTAAAAGTCCACGTTAGTAAATCCACTTGAACTTCCAAATTTACCCTCACTACAGAAAAAAAGCCGGATTCCGGCGGAATTATTCCGGGGGAATATTCCGCTGGAGTCAAACCGGGGGAATTCCGGCGGAATTTCCCCCGATTTTTTTTTGAATTTTTTAAATTAAAAACCGGGGGAAATTTCCCCCGATTTTTTTTAATTACAATCCGGGGGAAAATTTTCCCTGGATTTTTTTTTTGAATTTTTTTAATTAAAAATCGGGGGAAATCTAGGGGAAATTCTCCCTTGATTTTTTTTTGAATTTTTTTTAATTAAAAATCGGGGGATATCCGGGGAAAATTTCCCCCGATTTTCTTTAAATTTTAAATTTTAAATTTTTTTTAAAATTCTCTTGTCAACTTATTGATTTCTAAATTAAGTGAGGAATATTTTGGGAGAATGTATAAAATAACTCTCAAAAAGCTATAATTTTGAATATTAAGATAACTAAATTTATGCGATTTAATAATTATGTATCAAAAATGCACTTCAAAATTTTTATTTTAAAACTAAAGCTATATAAAAGAATAACGCACTATAATTTTATCCAAAGTATTTATGTAATTATTAAGGTTTGATAAATTTCAAAACGGAGTTCTTACATCTCAATAACTTTTTTACGTACTAAAAAAATTATGAAGAGAATAACTTTTATAATTAACAAGAGATATTGGGGTTTTATAACCATGACTATTATTAACATGACATAAAATAATTTTATAAAGAGTTTTATGCTACTAGATAACTATAAAGGCAATTTATAAAGTAATCGCAAATTTATAAAAAGATATTTAGTCATTAAATATAATGTTTCATTCAAAACTAAAATCAGGAAAAATATATGAATATGTTAGAGTATTCTGAAAAATATATGTATATCTTTTATTAAATATGTAACAATATTTATTTAATTTTAACTAGGATGTGATTGTGGATAAATTAAATTACTTCAATGCATATTCAATTCATTTATTTTGTATTATGAATATTCAAAATCGAATTTGATTTATAAGATCTTAATGAGTTAAATATATTAAATTTCAAATTTGATTTGGATCAGATTCATATTAAAATTTGCTTCATCACTCTCCATATATAATAAATGCATATATTGTTGATTGGGATAAGACACATGCAATAGACATCTACAACACATCTGCATCAATTTGATAGTTTTAAGTTAACGGATTTTCAATAATTTTTTCTTATAATTAGTATATATGTTTATATAGTATCAAATCATATGTTAAACAAGAGATTTTAAGTTAAAATATTTTTTCTTATAACAAGAGATTTTCAACACATATATTCATTTTTTTCTTATAATTAGTATACCATATAATTATTATACTATCTTTAATTATATATAATATATTTATAGGTATACAAATGTTTATATGGTATACATATATGTTTATATAGTATATATATAATACATATTTTTATATAGTATCAATGTTATCTTTTAACTATTATTATATATACCATATTTTAATTATAATTAAAATAAGAATAACGAAACACATAGATAATATGTATAAAGCAAAACAAAACTTATCACAAATTCAAGGGATAGCCCAGTGGTGGAGTGCTTATCATTCAACCGTGAGGTCACGAGTTCAAATCCTTGCAATTGCAAATATTTGATATTTTGGGATACTATTCTAGTGGCGGTGGTGGCGCGTGTCCGGGGGGCGGTGTGGCGGCGGGTCCGGGCGGAGGCGGTGCAGCGGTGCGGCGGCGGGTCCGGGCGCGGCGGCGGTGCAGCGGTGCGGCAGTGGGTCCAGGCGGAGGCGGTGCAGCGGCGATTTCGGGCCAGCAGTGTTGTCTGGCGGAAAACCAGGGGAATATTCCCTCGGACGGAATCCTGCTGGATTTCATCCGGGG